>JAOSBN010099063.1:0-11440 GCA_027563595.1 Erythroxylum suave
TTTATCTACTAATACAAGTAAACTATACCTACTCCATTACAACATAACTTAAACTTTACAACAGCACTAAATCAACTTACACTCTAACACTCCTCCTTGATGTAAGTGCTGTTGAAAACTCCAAGCTTTTCCCTAAGATACACAAATCGAAGTTTCTGTAAATTCTTAGTGAAAATGTCAGCAATTTATTCCTCTGATGAATAATGCAGCAACTTCACTTGGTTTTCCTTCTCAGCTTCTCGAATGGCATGATACTTGATCTTAATGTGCTTGGTCTTTCCATGAAAAACATGATTTTTCACCATTACAACAGCAGATTTGTTGTCACAAAAAATTTCCGTAGCTTTCTCCATCTCGAAATTCAAATCAAGTAAAACCTTTCTTAACCACAAACATTGATTTACAGCAGAAGAGGCAGCAACATATTCAGCTTCAGCAGTGGATTGGGCAATCGATCCTTGCTTTTTGCGCTCCAATAAATCATGGATGATCCAAGAAAAAAGCAATGGCCTGATGTGCTCTTCATATCCGTTAGCGAACCAGCCCAATCACTATCAGTAAAACCAATCAACTTCACACAACCAATTGGTTTATAGTGCAGTCCATAGTTGAGAGTGACATGCAAGTACATCAGAACCCTTTTGACAGCCTTGAAGTGAAGTTGAGAAGGAAAATTCATGAACCTAGATAGCAGACTTGTGATGAACATAATATCAGGTCTTGTAATTGACAAGTAAAGCAAGGAACTAACTGCACTTCTATAAAGAGTAGCATTAGCTAACTCAAATCCATCCTCAGAAATTAGTTTAGTTCCTTGAACTCCTGGAGTGCTAACTGATCTGCATTTTCCCAAGTTAAACTTATTTAATAGCCCTCGAGCATATTTTTCTTGAGAAATGTAGATCCCATGTCTGCCTTGGTTAACCTTCATTCCCAGAAAATAAGACATCATTCCTAGGTCATTCATTTCAAAGACTTGTTCCATTTTAGTCTTAAACTCCTTCATAGTCTTCAAGTTATTTCCAGTTATCAAAAGATGATCAACATATAATGAAACTACCAATGTATCAGTTCCAGAAAGTTTGACATACAATGTGACTTCATTGCAACTTTTCTAAAATCCCAAATTCAACAAATACTCATCAATCCTTGCATACCATGCCCTTGGAGCTTGCTTGAGTCCATACAAGGCCTTCTTCAACATGTAAACCTTGTCAGGATTGGCTATAAATCCCTCAGGTTGTTCCACAAAAATTTCTTCTTCAAGTATACCATTTAGGAAGGCAGACTTGACATATAGTTGGAAGACTTGCCATTTAAGATGGGCAGCAATGGAGAGAAGCATTCTGATGGTATCAAACCTTGCAACTGGAGCAAAGGTTTCACTGAAATCCATCCCATGCTTTTGAGCAAACCCCTTGACAACCAATCTTGCTTTAAACTTATTGATTGTCTCATTCGGATTGAGCTTAGCTTTGAAAATCCATTTCAGCCCAATTACTTCCTTATCAGTAGGTTTAGAAACTAAGATCCAAGTTTCATTTTTATTGATCATTCGAAGCTCCTCCTCCATTGCAGCTCTCCAATTTTCACAATTCAATGCTTCATTGATGTCAGAAGGTTCATACATTGCTACATTACATCTAGTATAGATGTCATCGAGTGTTCTTGTTCCTCTAACACCAACTTCATCTTTAGAATCCTCATTAGTCTCATTCTATTGCTCGACAGCACCTTCATCAAGTGCATTTTGAGGAGAGGATGTGACTGATTATTTTGTCTAGTCCCACACATTAGCTTCATCAAATTTCACACTTTTGCTCACATGCACTCGATTAGTAAGAGGATTCAGAATTCTATATCCTTTAGAACAACCACTATAGCCAACAAGAATTCCAATCTCAGCATGTTGATCAAGCTTATCTTTCTTTGCTTCAGGAATATGAGAGTAGCATACACTGCCAAAAATTCTTAAATGAGCAATTGAAGGTTTTGTTTCAAACCAGGCCTCAGAAGATGTTTTTCCTTCAATAGCTTTTGGTGGGGAGTCTATTATGTAGATATATAATAGCGTTTACTGCTTCATCCTACACAGTTTTAGGTAAGCTCTTCTCCAGTAGCAAGCATCGAGTCATGTTCATAATGGTTCGATTTTTCCTTTCACATACACCATTTTGCTGAGGAGAGTAGATAACTGTCAGCGGATGAAGAATTCCAACAGTTTGAAGAAGTTTCTTAAAGGCATATGATATGTATTTAGTCCCATTATCTGTCCTTAAAGTCTTGATGGACAAGCCACATTGATTTTCAGCTAATGCTTTAAACTTTGTAAAGCATTCCGGCACTTCACTTTTCTGTTTCAGAAAATAAACCCAACAATATCTTGAAAAATCATCTATGAATAGAAGGAAGTACCTACTGGAATTGATCGTGGCAACACTCATTGGGCCACACATATTTGAATGTACCAGCTGGAGTTTATCATTTGCTCTTGAAGCTTGATTCAAAAGAAAGGGAGACTTACTTAATTTTCCCATTTGACAGATTCCACACATACCAGAATAATCACTTATAGGATTTAGATTCTTGTACAAGTTCTGATTCCTGGAGTTGCTTTAATGAGTTGAAGTTGGTGTGTCCAAGTCTTTTGTGCCAAAGACAAGTGTTGTCTTCAACACATATATGCACTCTAGTTGCTGCATTAGACCATTCGATAGGGAAATTCCTCCTCTCCATTGTAAAAGACAAGATTTCTGTCCTTGATGAGTCTCTAATGATGCACATTTTGTTTCAAAAGATAGTTTGTAATCCATCTCAAGTAATTGACCAACATTTAGCAAATTCATGTCAATTTCGGGTACATATAAAACATCTGATATGGTTCTTGTTCCAGAAGGAGTTTGGACAAGAATTGTACCTTTTCCTTGAGCATTCACCAATCTGCCATCTTCTAGTTTCACTTTGCAAGCAAATCTTCGATCAAAATCCTTGAAAATAGAGGAATCAACTGTCATGTGGTTTGTGCATCCACTATTAACAAGCCAAATTGCAAAGGAATGAACAGCAACACACATCTCCTCCACAGTTGCAAACAGCTCTTCTTTATGCTCCTCAGAAGTTTCGGAAACTTGTGCATTTTGAGCATGAGCTTGCTTCTTTTGATGTGACTTGCAAATCTTCTCACTGTGACCAAATTGTTTGCAAGCTTTACATTGTACATTTGGTCTAAGCCAACAAAAATCTGATGTATGATTGGTCTTTTGACAGTGAGGACAAGGAGGAAACTTGTCCCTTTTAAACCTTCCTCTATTCAATTCACCTTTCTCCTTTCCCTTCTTGTTATTTGAGAATTTTTTGTGACCAGAAGACTTGAACTTGTGAGCAGCTGCATATGCCCCTTCATTTTGACTCTCCTCTTCTCGAAAAGCCTTCCTTTGCTTCATAGCTTGCAATGCATTTGCAAGTTCTATGATGGTGATCTTATCCATGTCCCAAAGATGAGATTTTTTATTCGAATCTCTCTGGAAGTGTCACCATGACCTTCTCCACAATTCTCTTCTCTTCAACATGTTCCCCTAATAGCCTTATTTCACTGACAGTCTTCATAACTCTGTAAATATAGTCTTCGATTCCATTCGATTCCTTCATGCGATGCATCTCAAACTCTTTCCTTAGGTTGAGTATTTGCATCTGCCTTGTCTTGTCACTGCCCTGGAACTCTTGCTTCAACCTTCCACAAGCTTCTGTGGCAGATTTACAATCCATGATCCTTGTAAAGATCACATCATCCATAGCTGAATGAATGCAAGAAAGAGCACGAAATTTCTTGGTTGTTTCTTCAGCATGATGCTTGATCTGATTTACTGTGGGATTGGTAGGAAGAGGATTCACTTCCTGACCACCAACATAATCCCAAAGATCAAAAGATTTCAGGTATGTCATCATCTTCACAGCCCAAATTTGATAATTTTGGCCATTGAAAACTGGAGGTGTAGTGTTTGAAGGTGTGGAAGTCATTTGTTGTGTACTTTGTATGAAAGCTTATAAGAATGAGTAAGGTGAGGAAAAGTTTCTAGTTTTTTGAATCACAAGTCCCTTACAAGATCAAGAATGCTCTGAAACCACGTAAACAAATGCAAAAAACATGTACTGAACTTGTAAATTCAAAAAAAAGGGAGAATTGGATTAAAAGAGAACCACTTCTTTCATTGTATTCTGAACATATATAGTTTGAGTGTGCTAAATACATTTGCTTGAAATTCAAAAATACAGTGATGCTTGGACTTGACAGAACATGCTGATTTATCTACTAATACAAGTAAACTGTACCTTCTCCATTACAACATAATTTAAGCTTTACAACATCACTAAATCAAGTTACACTCTAACAGAAATCCTTAATCACTGGCAAACCACTGATGTTCCTAACATTAAAATTTGACAACAAAGAAGAATTCGAAGTTTAAATGTTGAACAAAGCATCAGAAAGATTAGTCCCATCAGAACTGAATGCAAAGAAATGGAGACAAACAAGGTATGAGCCATTCTTACTGATATTGAACTTGTAAAGAGCTTGACTTCTGAAAATTCTAGCTGTTTGATATAAAGGAAGGGCGGTGTTTGCTGATGGTTCTTATTTTCAATAGCTTGGCTACTTCCTCCCACTGAGAAATTGCCTTCAAAATTCAAGTCACCCATAAAATTTTGGCCATCAAGACAAAAACTCGAGTCAAACCCACAGTTGATGAAGTACTTGTTTATAGGACTTGAAGCTGAAGAAAGAAGCAGAAGAGGACAGAAATGGAGGAGACAGAAAGAGTAGAAAATGCTACAGTAATTGAACTTCTCCATGGGACTTGGTTGGATCTATAAGTATGGCTCTAGTTTCAAAGGTAGGATACCTTATCAGCAGCAATAATTGGTACATACAAGTACATGTACATGTCAAGGTAGAAACTTGGCAATGAGTTTCTATCTAATATTTGCACAGATAAATACATAAGAAAAGAACCCTACCTATGTGTAATGGTCTCTATAAACTTTAGAACAAGCCAACTAGTGGAGCTAAGTCAATATTTGCACAGATAAATACATAAGAAAAGAACCCTACCTATGTGTAATGGTCTCTATAAACTTTAGAACAAGCCAACTAGTGGAGCTAAGTCGGATTGAAGAGTTTGGTTTGTGTGGACCGCTCTATTAACTATGTATATATTGTC
Source organism: Erythroxylum suave (assembly GCA_027563595.1). Lineage (NCBI taxonomy): Eukaryota > Viridiplantae > Streptophyta > Magnoliopsida > Malpighiales > Erythroxylaceae > Erythroxylum > Erythroxylum suave. The sequence goes on from JAOSBN010099063.1 coordinate 5,220, forward strand.
AAAATTTAAGTGTTAGAATATGGGTGATTAAGAGAAGTGGGAGATGGAACTTTTGGAATCAGTACGAGGATAGTTTGATTCAATTTCAGTTCTCAGAGTTCATTACAGAAAACCCGTTGAATGTACTACACCACTGACAGACCCACTGTGTCCCAATGTTTTTAGAAGAATAGCGTCGTAAACCCATCAACACCTGATGCTTTGTTAAGGTTCAGGCCATAAAGGGCTGATTTGATTTCATGTGCTAAAACCAGTTGCCCAATGTCCAGGAGTGTCTCGTCTGGTAGTCAAAGGAAGGTTCGTAATTCTTGGAGGTGTTGTGGTGTACCCTCATCTCTGTATAAAAGTGGGCAAAATAATTTCTAGCCATGGTTCTCATAATCTGGGGATCTTCGATTGCATTCCCATTTTTATCGAGGAGCTGGGTGATCGTTGCCTGTTTCCTTTTATGCATAGTCACCTTATGATAATAATTGGTGTTACGGTCACCCTATGCCAACCAGTCACACCTAGTTTTCTGGTGCTAGAATAATTCTTCCTCACATAAAACCTGGGCGAGTTCCTCGCTCAGTTTGTCCTTCAAGGCTAAAAGATGATCAGTCTCCTCTTGTATCATCGTCCTCTATATACCTTCCAATTGAGCTAACAACCGACGCTTGCAGTGGAAAATGTTACCGAAGATAGTATAGTTCCAGGTTGTGAGATGGTTGGAGAACTTAGTCAATAAGTGCGTTATCGACTCTTTGGTCAGCGTCCACTTCTCAACAACTACGACAGGGAAATCCGTATGAGCGAGCCATGTCGATTGAAAACAAAAAATTGACTGACCGCCTGCGTACGAGCCCTGGTGGTTAAACTTGATCTGAAGTGGCCGATGGTTAGATCCCAGGAAAGGTAGATGGTGATTCACTGTGTGTGGAAACAACTCCCACCAATCCGATGAACACAACGCTCTGTCTAATCACACTTGGATGTTTCCCTGTTGCCAAGTGAATCGTAAACCAATGCAGCCTAGATCCTGAAGCCCACATCGATGAACCCAATCATTAAACTCCTTACTAACCGCCAAATTGCGGTGAGAGCCCCCCCGTTTATCCACAGGATACAATTTAGCATTGAAGTCCCCCCGACAATCCATGAACTCGTTAGAGAGGCACCAAGCCTATGTAAGTGATCCCAGAGAAATTTTTGAGTTGTCTTTTGAGGGCGGGCGTAAATTGCGGTGAACTCAAACTTGTGCGCGCCATAGCAGATTTTCGAATGAATGAATTGCTTATGCGCGACTACAGTTGACACATTAAAATTCTTTTTCCATAATAACTAGATGCCACCGGCAAACCCTTCCACTTCGACTCGGAATGAGTAATGAAATCCTAGGGAGGTGGCGACACCTTGTGCTCGTCATCCACTGATCCTCGTTTCCACAAGCACCAGGATCCCTAGACTATACTCCCCCTCTGGTGCTACAAAACTTAATTCAACAGGGTCCGGAATGATTGGGTCTTCAATAGTCTCTAGCTCGGTTATTATTCCGTCCATACATATGGCTCCAAGCCAAGGGTCAGAGGGGGGTAATGTACGGTCGGGCCCAGTGGCTCGACAGGCCTCTAGAGAGGCCTCATGATCCTCCAATATTAGGCTTTGTTCATCCATTGACTCCCTCTGAGTGTTGCTTACGGGTCGAGCACATAGAATCGCCTGATGGGACGTTAAATGGACTGTGGCATGGGGTTCAGCTGGGTTGGGTTGCAATTGAAATGAGAGAATTGGGCTTGTGGCCTTGCTATGGGCTGGGGCCAATCTAGGTTGGACTGTGCCTTGCTGTGCTGGGCCTGCACGTAGAATGGACCTGGGTAGTGCGGCTCTTGGGCCAATGGTGTTGGTGGGAGGCCCGCGATACTATGGTGAAGGTGCGTTGTTCTGCATCTTAAAACGCGTCGTTTGAAGTTGGGTTGGAGTAGTCGAGGATGCAGCAGGGGATGGCTGGGAGCGCGAGGGACTGACGTATGCAACGGACTCTAACAAGGGGGCAAATAGCGAGCCCTCCAATCGAGTGACAACGCCAGAGGGACGGGTAGAGGGAGGCGACGTCTTGGCAGTACGTCTCTGACGATTTGTCCGTTGGACGTTGATCCAATCGCCGTAGCCGTTGAGCTTTGTTGCGGGTGTGGCGAGGGATGGGTCGCCGGGATGGGTTGTGGTAGGATCTGTGTCGCCGACGCTAGGGGAAGGCGCGGGGTTTAGGTTAGTGGCGGTGGTGTCTGTGGTTGCATTGCAACGAGCTGAGTTGTGGCTTACCATGCCACATTTAAGACAAATTTGCAGCAAACCTTCATACGCAACCCTGAGGATTTCACCGTCCAGTTCCATGATAGGATAGAGGGGAACGCTGAGGTTGACGTCTACCACCACGTGGGCGTATTTTCCCCATTGAGCGGTCATAGTGGCATCGTCGATTTTGACTGTCTGGCCGATGATGTTCCCAATGTACTGAGGATGTTTGGGTGGTAGCGAGAAACAGTGAGGTCGGGAAATCGTACCCACACCATCGCTCGGTGAATGGTCGCTTGAGCTAGTCGGAATGTTGGGCTCCATCTCTGCACCGAAAGTTCATGCCCGAACAGAGTCCAAGGGCCTGTCGTGAGTACCTTGGTGTAATCCTGCTCCTCTATGAATTTGATCAAGAAGAGTTATTGTCGAGATTAATGATCCTCATCGGACCGTTGGGAAGCCATATGGTGTGCAGACAATGACACAGAGTGCGGAACTCAATTCGGCGACCAATCAATTTGACAATTAGCACTCGTTCCACTGATGGTCAAGACAAGCTTTGAAAGCTTAGGAGAGAACAATTTTGATGCCCGCCCCATCGGAAAGGACTTTAACGTCCTCTGGCTCAACAAGAACTGACTCCTCCGATGGCCATGAGGGTACCTCCAACTCCAGAGCTTCCCACATTCTGCTAAGGACTGCAGCGCTATAGGTCAAGTGGTTGACTGGGAGCCTAATATGAACCTTCTTGGTGGGTTGAATTTCCTAGTCTGGTGGATCACAATCAACACCATCGTGATTCGGATGTGTAGACATGGTTAGGCTGTGTTGCGGTTGAGTGCTTGTGTTTCTGGGTTGAACTCGTGAACGTAATGAACAGTAACTTCAGAGTAATTGTGAATAGTAACTTCAGAGTAAACCTTTTATCTGTTTTGACCAGACAAAGCTTCATATCTGGTCCTATACAAAACCATTTCAAAAGTGACAGTCAACCGATTGAAACCACATCTCGACCAATTAGTAGCCAATACGCAGTGCAGTTTCGTACCTAGATGTCATTTAATCGAGAATATTATCATTGTATAAGAGATCATCCACTCCATGCATCACAAGCAAGGTAAGATTGGCTACTTTGCTTTAAAAGTGGATCTGGCCAAAGCATATGATCGGCTGAATTGGTCTTTTCTTTTCAACACCCTCCAGGACATCGGCCTTCCCCCATAACATACTCAGTGTCATAATGAGATGTGTGGTCACGGCCACAATGCAGGTCGTATGGCATGACTCTCTATCCGAACCTTTTCATCCAACGAGGGGAATTCGCCAAGTTGACCCCCTTTCGTCTTATTTATTTGTACTATGCATGGAACGCTTAGGTCATCTTATTGCACAAGCGGTGGCTCAAAACACATGGAAACCGTTTAAGTTGGGGGGGGGGGGGGGCAGGACCTACAATCTCACATCTTTTTTTTGCCGATGATCTTATCCTTTTTGGCAAAGCCACAGACATGTAGATTGCAACGATATTGCAAATTATGGAAGAATTTTGCCAGGCTTTGGGACAGCAGGTAAACAGAAGCAAATCCTGCATTTTCATTTCCAAGAATGTCCCTGCGGACTGTGCACGGTGGCTTAGCTGAGTGTTACAGGTCCGATGTACGGACAACTTGGGTAGATATTTAGGTGTGCCTTTGATCCACGAGAGAGCAACCAGGCCTACGTATCAGTACATCCTTGATCGTGCTCAGCAAAAGCTTGCTGGCTAGAAAGCCAACACCTTATCCTTAGTGGGACGTGTTACTCTGAATCAGTCAGTCCTAGCATCCCTTCCCCTTTTTACAATGCAAACTGTCCGTCTGCCTCGCCAACTTTGTGATGAGTTGGAAAAACTGATGCGCTCCTTCGTCTGGGGATCGACAGCTGGCCAAAGCAAATTAGCTCTAGTCAACAGGGCGTCAGTTTGTCACCCGAAGAAGGCAAGGGGATTAGGGATCAAGGGTGTTTAAGCTACTAATGATGCGCTCCTGACAAAACTGGGCTGGGAGCTACTCACTAGACCATTAGCCTTATGGTTCCAAATATTTAAAGCGAAATACGATTAGATTTCACTCAGATTCCAGAGACATTGCAAAAGCCAAGAGCGTCGATTATCTGGAGGGGGTTATCAGCTACGTGGGAGTACGCCAGATAGGGATGTCTATGGTAACTAGGAAATGGCCAACGGGCGGTTTTGGATCGACCAATGACTACCCACTTGGGGGCCACTAATCACATAGACCACGTCACCCCTTCCTGTCACAATGTGGCATACTCCCGCTTGGGAGTATGTGGAGGGGAGGGGGGGGGGGAGGGGCACTGGAACTGGGACATGATTCGACCCTATCTTCCTCCCTTAGTGTGCAGTGGCCTTGTCAACATACGGCCTCCCTCTGAGAATAGGGGGGATGATGAACTTGTCTGGGGTCCAGGACCCTCTGAAAAATTCACAACGACATCCGCCTATGAATTAATTGTCGACTTGGCCCTCAATCCGCCGAACCCAATCTGGACAGCGGTGTGAAAATGGGCAGGCCCACAACTCATTTGTTCCTTCCTGTGGCTTCTAACCCAAAGGAAATTACTGACTAATTATTAGAGGGTCACTCGACATCTAACTGTCAATAGTAGTTGTTACCACTGTGGACAAGAAGAGACTTTATTGCATGCCCTGAGGGATTGCCCCTGGGTGGCTACTTTCTGGCACCAGGTTCACCCTGAGAGGATAGTGGCTGACTTCTTTCACCAGGACGAGGACATGTGGTTGGGGGCGAACATCACTAAACCTGTCCCCACTCAGTTCGGTGAATGGGCCACTATTTATGGGGTAGCATGTTGGTTGATTTGGCATTAGCGGAACCACAGCGCGTTTGAAGCAGATTTTGTCTGGCCGGTGGCAGGACATCGCATGGTCTTCGACTATGTACATTGGATAGTGAAAGTCAATGAAGTGACCGGAAGAGTTGTAGAGACGAAAGGCTTGCCCATAGGATACGAAGTGAGTTGGCAGCCACCACACGAAGGGTGGATCAAATTAAATATCAATGGTGCTGTGCAAATTAGGACTGGTCGGGGCTTGGCTAAGGGATTACTGCAGGATCCTACTAGGACATGCTGTGGTGGCTTTTTAACCAATATTAGCCGATGTTCTCCATTCCTTGCTGAACTACAAAGGGTGCATGACGACTTCAATTGGCATAGACTTCTGGGTTCCATCATGTAGCCCTGGAAACCGACTCTTTAGAGGTTATTAATATTTTATCTTCCTCCATCAGTACTTTGACTGAAGCTTCCCTTTTGGTGCAGGGTATCTAGGAGCTTTTGGACCGCGATTGAGCTGTTCAATTCTAACGTTCATCGAGAAGCGAACTAAAACGCTGATCAACTGGCCTTAATGGCGGCATTTGTCATTCCTGGTCTGCATGTACAGTCAGAAATCCCTAATGCACTGAGGACATGGGTCTGACAGGAAAGCCACGGTGTGTCTTATCAATGCGGACTGCGTTAATTGTTTAATTTCGATTTTCCGTTCCGTTGTATACAAAAAAAAAAGAGAAAGAAAAGAATATGGGTGATAACTGTTCTTTGTTAGTCATTTCTAAATTTTCTTCTTGTTCTACTTAAGGAAAGCCACTGTTTATAGTGTGAATGAAAGAAAATAAGATGATAAAGGTTAAGCAGTTTCTGACAACGGAATGGGTTCAACACAAAAGAGAGGGGCAAGAAGGAGAAGATCTCTATATAGTTATCATGGTCGGGCATCAATGCAGTACTCTGATCTCAATTGCGTATCTATCATTTAATTAAACTTTTTCACTCTTTAATATAATTGGTTATTTATTTATTTATTATTTAATAATTGTTAGTAATAACTTTTATCTAATTAATATTTTTATTATTTATAATAATGACGA
>JAOSBN010099108.1:0-11438 GCA_027563595.1 Erythroxylum suave
CTTGTGGCTTCTTTCATAACTATATGTTATGTATGTTTTCCTTTAATATAATCCACAAAAAATTCCATTATCATTAAAATCTAGATTCGGAAGGATTCCATTCTTTACTAATCTATCCATTCTTTCTTTGAATATGTGACTCGAATGTTTATGTCAAAAGTAAATCGAAGTTTCTTTTATAAAACCTTTTGTAGTACCGACATTATCATACGAGGTCAACAAAATTTATGTAAGAATATTATCAACTTTAATTTTTACAAATCATCACAAAGAACACCAAAACCATTAAGGTAGTTATGTTTGAACAAATTGAAACATCTATTACTAATTTTGAAAGAGTCTCTCATAGTATCAAGGTTTGAAAAAGAATATAAGTTTTAAGAAATGGTAGGAACATAAAGAAATTGAAAAAGATCTAAATGATGTCCTTCTTCTAAAATCAAATGGCAGGCTCTAATAGATTCAACTAGTGCTTTGAATTAATTTCCACAGAGACAAACTTTTCATTTCAAAGTTTGATTTAGGTTACAAGGGATCTTTACATTGCATTAGTGATATAAGTGGCACATCTAGTATCAATCTACTAAGTTTTATATGAAGTTTTAGCTAAATTTGATTAGAAACATAATAAAGCACGAGGCTTACGTTTCATTTTAAACCCTGTCTTACGCTTCAAGCAATCTTTGTGATAATGTCCAGTTTTAATGTAAAAATTACTTCTATCAATTCCTAGTTCCTTTTTACATATTGAAGTTGATGACACGTCAACTTTATTCAGTAATGATTATTGACGAACAAAAAAAAATAGTTTTATTGCATTTACATATTCATATATCAAACCAGTGCCTATCCTTCTCCTTAACAGGAAACATGTCATGAAATGTTACATTTCAAGTAACTGGTTCTCATTAAGAATAGTTCACATCTCATCAATGTCCAAACGAATCAAAACCCACAAAATTTCCAAACTTAATAACGTTACGAACAAGACAGATGGAATCACATTTGATGAACTCCATAATCCAAATTCGGTAGTGAAAAATTCAAAAAATGGACACAATTCCACAATTTATAAAAAAATGGATATATAAAGAGATTGCGAACGAGATAGAACAAAGCAAACCAAAAGATCAAAAGGTTAAAAGTTCATAAACAAAAAAGAAGCTACCTTTCGATGAGATAAGGTGTGAAGTGATTTACTCAGGTCAGTTCTGAACGATGGCTGTGGGAGATGGTGGGTGGTAAGTGATTTAGGGTTATAAAATGCAAACCTCAAATTTTTTTTTTTTTGCAAACTGGTAATATATTGAAAAAAGGAGAAAAAGAAAAAATAGAAGTCCAAAGTTACAATACACTAACTAGTACAATCATTAACTAAATGGGATAGAATTCTAACTCGCCTACACCATCTGATAGCACGCCTGCTTAGTTTAGCACTCACAATTGAAGCATATCGAATTTTGAGCTGAAAGACAATAGACCTTACACAATGGTCAATGGAAAAAGACGAATGGTTAAAAATAAGATCATTCCTACCCTTCCATACAGAATGAATGGACACACACCAGGAAGCTTTAATGGCACGCCCAAATATATCATTCCTCAAGTTCTGGAAATTTTGCTGAAGAGAGGAGAGAAAAAAGCTTAGTCAAGTAAGTTTATTCAGGTTTTAATGTTTGTAACTACATGCATACGTAATTGATATACATTTTCATGCTTGTGGATTGTTACATGCATAAATGGTGTTGATGCAAGTGTGGGTGTTGAAGGAATAAGTAGATTCTGAGATGTGTATAACTAGGTGAAAGTTTGAAGTGAGCTGGAGTTTGAGATATGCAGAATTTTACTAAACACGCGTCTGTCTTTAGGCCACAACTTGATCTGTAAATATCTAAATTGGATGAAGTTTGATTTAGAGTAAACTAGAGACATAGAAGTATATTTTTCATGAAGGAATAGAATTCTAATTATGTCCTTAAGAGTCTGGAAAATTGGCTTGAAGTTGAAATTTGTGTTCTGTCAGAGTATGAAAATAGTCTGCGTTTTGGTTATAACTAGAATGATACTAACAAAATTGCATGAAATTAGCTTCATTAGAAACTTAAGACTTAAAGGAACTATTTTTCAGAAGAGTGTTTTGCCTAAATCCTTCATATTCCTTATCAAAATGACCACGAAAGATTGACCCGAAGGACTGCTTTGGGAAGAGCTGGAAGAAGTTGGAATAAATGGTAGTGCACGATGCTGTTTGACAGTTTTGAACATCCTTAATTCTTTCGGTTATAACTTCTTCTCCTGACATTCAATTGACATGGGAATGGAACCAATGGACTCTTAAGACATTAATCTTCATCTTCACCAAAAATTAGGACTTTTTGAAATGGATTGGTTGAATAATTTAAGTTGGAAATATGATTGTACTGAAATATGATAACTGGGATGGTTTTACTGAACATACTTCGGTATTCTAATTATATTTTGATTTGTAGTTTTCTAGATGGAGTGATTCTTATTTTTAATTAAATTAGAGTCATAATTATACAAATTTTATGGAGAGATTAAATTCTAATTCTGCCTCTAAGAATTTCATAATCTGATTTGAATTTGGGATAAGAATTTTGTTGAAGCTTAAGAACAGTTTGAGATCTTTTGAGTATAACTTTCAGTATACTAAACCAAATTGGATGAACTTGGTGTCATTGGAGACCTAAGACAAAGAGGGACAACTTTTAAGAAGGAAGCATTACCTAAGGACCTCACCTTCCTGATGAGAATAGTTGAGCAAAGTGGACCCGAAAGTTGGTTATGAAATAAATCTGGATTGAGGAATTGAGTATGGTTTCACTTGATTAATTATGTGACAAGATTAAGGATAAGAAACCGAGAATTTGTCATGAACATGCATCATACATATTTAGTATACATGAATGTGCAAAAGTAAATTCATAATTGTGCACAATAGTGATATGTGTTTGTATTAAATGTTTTAGAGGATCCCATAGAGCGATTGATTCCAGATATTGCCGGGACTTCGAAGCAATAAGCAATAAGGGAGCTTTGTAAGTAATTTAGATGGTCAATTTTTTTTGTAACAAATTCATTAAGTAAGTTTTGATAGTTTAGCTTTGACTGTTTTTCTTGCTATTGATTTAGATCACTAAATGATTTGCAAAGCTGTAAGAATGTGATATGCTTGAATCCATGGTATGAAAACATTGATTGATATGTGTTTTGAATTTCAGACATTTCTATTTTTGAATCTATTAAGTCCTAGTAGTGGGTAAATAGGCATGCCTAGAAGGATCTGCAACTGCTCCTGTGGCACTTCGGTGCCGAGACTTCGATCTCTCCAGGAGATAGTGAGATTACATGGAGTACTGCTGTCGATTATTTCTGATCGTGATCCTCGATTTACTTTAAGATTCTTGAAAAGTTTACAGAAAGCATTAGGAACTCAAGTTAAGTTTAATACTGCTTTCCATCCCTAAACAAATGGACAATCTGAATGAGTTATACAAATATTGGAAGATATGTTACGAGGTTGTGTGATAGAGCTTCCCGAGAGTTGGGATAATTATTTGACTCTGATGGAGTTTGCTTATAACAACAGTTATCAGACGAGCATTGGCATGGCGCCTTATGAAGCGTTGTATGGTAGGAAGTGTAGAACTCCTATATGTTGGACAGAATTAAGTGAAAACAAGATTATTGGGCTTGAAATTGTGAAGGATACTGAAGAAAAAATTAAGATTGTCCAACAAAGGTTGAAAGCTGCCAGTGATAGGCAGAAGTCTTATGCTGACCTAAAAAGGAGGGGCTACTGATTATCAAGTAGGCGATAAGGTGTTCTTGAAAGTGTCACCATGGAAGAATGTACTTTGATTTGGTAAGAAGGGTAAACTTAGTTCGCAATACATTGGCCCTTACGAAATTCTTAAAAGAGTTGGACCAGTAGCTTATCAGTTGGCTATTCCTGAAGAATTGGCCAAGCTACATGATGTGTTCCACGTTTCTACGCTAAAAAGATATCAAGCTGATGTGACACATAAAATTCCAGTCCAAGAAATTCAGGTACGACCGGATTTATCGTATGAAGAAGGGCTAGTTTTTATCTTAGCTCGAGAAGTCAAACAACTAAGGAATAAGCAAATACCTCTAGTAAAAGTACTCTGGCAACACCATGGACTTGAAGAAGCAACATAGGAACCAAAAGAAACTATGAAAGCTCAGTATCCTCAATTATTCGAATCAGGAATGAATTGCGAGGACAAAATTTTCTTAAGGAGGGAAAAATTGTAACACCCCATGTTAAGGGTTAGAATATTGAGGAATTTCAATGTATTATATGTTGTGCATATTTGTGTATTCACTTATACATGCATATGTGTTTTTGACACATGTAAATATTTGTTCATACATTCATTGACATTTTTCCGAGTATAAGTGATAATTTTTTTAGTGATTAAGTATGAATGTTAAATTAAATTGTGTTACAAAATTTATTTGGTGATAATAGTTATTATTTCAGAATTTTGGTGAATTATGGATTAATTGTCTTGGATAATTAAATTGGTGTGTATTAAAATAAATTCTGCACTTTTGGAGACATTTAGGATATTTAGGAAAACTATTGAAAATTTGAGGTATTTTAGATTAAGAAAAATAAAGAAATTAAGAGACAAATTATGGAGTGACAAATGGACCTATTAATGTGTGACAATTGGACAAATTGATAAGTGACATGGTAGCCTACTTGGAAGACACATGTAACACATGCATTGGAGACATGTGTCAAGCCTTAAAAAGGGACACCTAGGCATTAGAAAAAATGGTTTCTGCATTTGTAAATTTTCATTTTTCCTCCACCGAAGACTTCATCTCCTCCTTGCTCCTCCATTGTCTAAACACCTATTTTCTACATTTGTTAGCGTTTTTGACTCATCCATCACCGAAAACACTTATAAACCTTATGTCAATTTCTTATTTCACTCTTCCTTCCTTTGCTGCATCCACTGAAACTCTCATTTGCTCTCCTAAGTTTTGGAAATTTTACTGAAGAGAGGAGAGAGAAAGAAGCTTAGTCAAGTAAGTTTATTCAGGTTTTAATGTTTGTAACTACACGCATGCATAATTGGTGTACATTTTCATGCTTGTGGATTGTTGCATGCATGAATGGTGTTGATGCAAGTGTGGGTGTTGAAAGAAGAAGTAGATTCGGAGATGTGTAACTAGGTGAAAGCTTGAAGTCAGCTGATATGCAGAATTTTACTGAACATGCATCTATCTTTAGGGCATAACTTGATATGTACATATCCAAATTGGATGGAGTTTGATTTGCTAAGTTATTATTATTATATTACTAGTTGTAATTGTTAGATAAATATGGTTGTAGTTATCATGTATTGGCAGGTTTTTTAAGTTTTAAACGTACGCATATCTCTCCATAATAATAGGAGATTGTATTCCAAACATTCTGTATATATCAATCCATGTTATACGAGTAAAGATACACAAGAAACAATTCTTCTATTTTGGGTTTGTTCATGGTATCAGAGCTACACCTCTAATACCTTCAGTTTTATTTGTTTGTGAGGGAAACAAAGGTTTGTTTGTATCAGAAAGGAGAGTTATGGCTAGTCTAAGTCCTGAATGAACAAATACTGCAGGAAACTCCACATCTATACCCGAAGGTTATTCTGGGGTTCAAGTCCAACAATTCTCTTCTGTGCTGACTCCAAAAAAACTGTATGGTAACAATTACGTTGAATGGTCTCTTAATGCAGAAAATACTATTCGTGGTCGTAAACAATGGGGATACATCTCTGGTTCTAAAGTTGCTCCTGAAGACACTACGTCTGAGGAGTATGAGGCATGGAAAGAGGAAAATTGTAAAGTCTTGGTTGTTGAATTCCATGGTCAAGGAAATTCGGTCTTTATTCTTACGACTACCCACTGCCAAAGAAGAGTAGGAGTCGCTGAAGCAAACGTACTGTATATCTGAAGATGCATCAAGGGCTTATTAGCTCCATTGTGAAGTCATGACTATTCGACAAGGAGGAGGAACAGTCATAGCCTACTTTAGGCGTATGCAAAGATTATGGAGAGAGTTTGATGCCATTGATGGTTGTGTGATGAAATGTGCAGATGATCTTGAGAGTTACTCAAAAAAAAAAGACAAATGCACGAAAGGTTTATGTGTTCTTGGTTGGTTTGGATGCATAATTGGATAGGGTGGGTGGAAGGATTCTGTCTATGATTTCACTTCCCAGTTTACAAAATGCATATGCAATGGTATGTGTCGAGTCTAATAGGATGGAAGCTATGATGGGCAATTTGATATCTGAAGGGGCAGCAATGGCGACAAAGAAGTCAACCAAGAAGGGAAATAAGAAGTGCACACATTTCCACCGAGATAATCATACTGTAGAAACATGCTTTGAGATCCATGGCTTTCCTAAGTGGCACCCGAAGTACCAAAAGAAAGAAAAGTAAAACACTGTCACAAATTTGAAGGTATAAACTGAGAAGCAACCAGGTATGTCTAGTTCTTCTATGTCTACTGATGTTGTTAGTAGTAGAGATTGGGTGATAGATACGGGTGCATCAGATCATATGACTTGTGATAAGGAAACAATTTACCAACCTTTCTTTTGATCAACCTAAAATATCTATAATCTCTGTAAATGGTGAAAAGTCCAAAGTTGAAAGAGTAGGAGATGTCTCTTTATCACCTTCGTTAACTTGAAGGAATAGGAGATGGTAAGGAGCTAGGAGGACTCTATTACTTGAATCTTGATCTGGAGGTTGTCTCTACTAGAGGTTATTTAACTAATGAGGAAATAAAAAATCATAGACATCAGATCTGGTTATGGCATAGGAGGTTAAGACATCCATCATTTGTTTATTTGAAAAAATTATTTCCTGGTTTGTTCAAAGAAATAAATGTTTCTTCATTTGATTGCGAAACCTGTGTTTTGTCAAAGAGTCATAGAGCTCATTTTGATTTCTCCCAAAATCGGTCTCAAATCACACTGATGTTTGGGGGCCATCTCCCATTGTTTCTTCTAGAGGTATTAAATGGTTGCTTACCTTTGTGGATGATTGCATGCGAGTGACTTTGTTATATTTGTTAAAAAGTAAAGGTGATGTGTATGTGATTGTAAAAAGTTTTTTTCCAAATGATATCAACTCAATTTGATTCGAAAATTAAGTGTCTTCGATCTGATAATGGTGGAGAATTTTCTAGAAATGATTTAAAAATTTTCCTCACTTCACAAGGAACTATTCATCAAACAACATGTCTATATTCCCCTCAGCAGAACGGTGTGGCTGAGAGAAAAAATAAACATCTATTAAATGTTGCTAGATCATTACTTATTGATAGGAATATGCCTAGCCGTCTATGGGGTGAAACACTAAATTCAGCAGTTTATCTAATAAATCGTACTCCTTCCAATATGCTGAATTTTGAGACGCCTATTCAGGTATTATCCAAAATTTTCACATTGACATCCAATGTATCGTTACTTCCAAAGGTTTTTGGATGTGTGTGCTTTGTCCACTTGTTTGAACACCAATGTGATAAACTATCACCTAGAGCTATTAAGTGTGTTTTTGTAGGTTATGGTGTTAATAAAAAAGGGTATATTGCCTATTTTCCTAGTTCAAAACGTTTTTATACTACAATGGACATTGTCTTTCATGAAAATGTTTTTTATTATAAACAATCAGTTGATGGAAATGATGGAGAAAAAGAACCTGAAGATGAAAATCATAATTTAACGTTACTGTACAATGTTTATCATGATAAGAAGCAAATGGATTTGGTTGAAGAGGCTTTGGTTGGAGATAATACCGTTTAAGACTCTTGTAATTTTGAATCTCCTGAAGCTTCTGACACACAAGACCAAGCATCTTCTCAATCTGCACCATCATAGGTACCTTCTCTCACTCCAACTTCTGATTGTAATCCTTTGCCTATTGATCAAATGCCTATTGTTTAAACTATACCAGAACCAGAAATTCAAATGTCTAAACTTCCACCCCGAAGTACCAGGGGTAAGCCACCAAATCGTTATGAGCCTGAATTTAAATCATGAGCCAAATATGCTCTTGGTAATGTTGTTTCCTCGATCAAGTTATCTTTATCTTATGGTGCCTTTGTCAAAAAATTGTCCTCGGTCTCTATTCCTAACAATGTACAGGAGGCATTAAAAGATCCTAGATAGAGGCAGGCGATGGAGATAGAAATGGAAGCTTTGAAAAATGGTGAACCTTCCTCAAGGAAAGACTACAGTAGGGTGCAGATGGATTTTTACTGTAAAGTTCAAGTCATATGGCACTATTGAAAGGTTTAAGGCTAGATTGGTTGCCAAGGGGTATACTCAATCCTATGGTGTCGATTCTCAGGAAACATTTGCTCCTTTTGCCAAGCTAAATTCGGTACTCATTTTATTGTCTCTAGCGGTTAATTTCGATCGGCCCTTATATCAGTATGATGTAAAAAAACGCTTTTTTGCATGAAACTCTTAAAGAGGAAGTATATATGGATGTTCCTCCTGGTATTGTGAAGTTTCATGGTTCAACAAAAGTGTGTAAACTGGTAAAGGTTTTGTATGTTTTAAAGCAAAGTCCAAGAACTTGGTTTGGCAGGTTCACTCCGTCCGTGATATTTTTTGGATACAAACAAAGTAACTCTGATCATACCTTGTTTTACAAGAGGACAAATGGTAAGATTGCTATCCTAATAATTTATGTTGATGATATGATAATCACGGGTGATGTCCAAGAAGAAATTTCAAGTTTGCTAAGAATGGTCATTTGGTAGTTGAATGTTACACTAATGCAAATTGGGGTGGTGCTGCTGATCGAAGGTCTACATCTGGTTACTTTACCTTTGTAGGTGAAAATTTGGAAACATGGAGGAGTAAAAAACAATCGGTTATAGCAAGATCTAGTGCAGAGGCAGAATTTCGTGGGTTAGCTCTCGGGTTGTTTGAGTTACTTTGGATTAAGAATTTGTTGACAAATATGGGATTTATTTTGGAGAAACCCATAAAGCTTTTCTGTGATAATAAGTCGGCTATTGACATAGCAAGTAATCCAGTCCAGCATGATCGGATAAAACATATCGAGATTGATCATTTTTTTATTTAAGAAAAACTTGACCAAGGAGTGGTGTGTTTTTCATTTGTCAGTTCACAGGAACAGCTCGCAGATGTCTTGACAAAAGGTGTCTCTCGACCACAGTTCCAACACTTTCTGCACAAGTTGAATATGCGTGACATACACATATCCACTTGAAGGGGGTGTTAAGTTATTATTATTATATTACTGGTGGTAATTGTTAGACAAATATGGTTGTAGTTATCATGTACTGGCAGATTTTTTAAGTTTTAAATGTACGCATATCTCTCCATAATAATAGTAGATTGTATATCAAACACTTTGTATATATCAGTCCATGTTATACGAGTAAAGATACATAAGAAACAATTCTTCTATTCTAAGTTTGATCATGATTTAGAGTAAACTAGAGACATATAGCTATATTTTTCATGAAGGAATCGAATTCTAATTATGTCCTTAAGAGTCTGAAAAATTGGCTTGAAGTTGAAATTTGTGTTCTGTTAGAGTGTGAGAACAGTCTGTGGGTTTTTTATTATAACTTGAATGATACTCAAAATTGCATGAAATTAGTTTCATTAGAAACTTAAGACTTAAAGGAACAATTTTTCAGAAGGTTTTTTTGCCTAAATCCTTCATATTCTTTGTCAAAATGACCACGAAAGATTGACCCAAAGGTCTATTTTGAAGTTGGAATAAAAGGTAGTGCATGATGCTGTTTGACAGTTTTGAACATCCTTCATTATTTTGGTTATAACTTCTTCTCCTCACATCCAATCGACATGGGAATTGAACCAATGGACTCTTAAGACATTAATCTTCATCGCCACCAAAACTTAGGACTTTTTGAAATGGATTGATTGAAAAATTTAAGTTGGAAATATGACTGTACTGAAGTATGATAACTGGGATGGTTTTACTAAACATACTTTGGTATTCTAATTATATTTTGATCTGTAGTTTTCTAGATGGAGTGATTCTTGTTTTAAATTAAGTTAGAGTCATAAGGCTACAAATTGTATGAAGAGATTAAATTCAAATTCTGCCTCTAAGAATTTCAGAATCTGATTTGAATTTGGGATAAGAATTCTATTGAAGCGTAAGAACAGTTTGAGATCTTTTGAGTATAACTTTCAGTATACTAAACCAAATTGGATGAACTTGGTGTCATTGGAGACCTAGGACAAAGAGGGACAACTTTTAAGAAGGAAGTATTACCTAAGGACCTCACCTTCCTGATGAGAATAGTTGAGCAAAGTGGACCCGAAAGTTGGTTATGAAATAAATCTGGATTGAGGAATTGAGTGTGGTTTCACTTGATTAATTATATGACAAGATTAAGGATAAGAAACCGGAAATTTGTCATGAACATGCATCATACATATTCAGTATACATGAATGTGCATAATTGAATTCATAATTGTGCACAATAGTGATATGTGTTTATATTAAATGTTTTAGAGAAACCCATAGAGCGATTGATTCCAGATATTGCCGGGACTTCGAAGCAATAAGCAATAAGGGAACTTTGTAAGTAATTTAGATGGTCAATTTTTTTTGTAACAAATTCATTAAGTTAGTTTTGATAGTTTAGCTTTGACTATTTTTCTTGCTATTGATTTAGATCACTAAATGATTTGCAAAGCTGTAAGAATGTGATATGCTTGAATCCATGGTATGAAAACATTAATTGATATGTGTTTTGAATTTCATACATTTCTATTTTTGAATCTATTAAGGTAAATAGACATGCCTAGAAGGGTCTGCAACTGCTTTTGTGGCACTTCGGTGCCAAGACTTCGGCCTCTCCTAGACACTTTGATGTCGAGACTTCAGTCTCTCTTGGACACTTCGATGTCGAGACTTCGGTCTCTTCTGTATAAGTCCCGTTACTTGCTTCTATAAATGGATTCGCAGTTATTTAGTTTTGTAATTCTGATATATGTTTGATTATGACATAAACATTATTGTGTTCTGATTTTGAAGGGTTTATACCCTCTTGTGATATTCAGTTCTGTTAATTATAAAGTCTGTTCTGAAATACATTATGACTGATTTATTGTTTAATGCATGTATATGTTGTTACATGATTCAATAAGATAAGTTGTCAATTTATCCATATATTAGTTATTACCCACCAAGATATATGCTTAGCACGGTAGATTTACCCCGTGTAGGTTCAGAGCGAGGATTATAAAGGCTGGGATGAGTCATTGATGCGAATCAAATATAACCATATTTTTACCATAATTTTACATTGATTTCGCATTATTTATAACTCATTTAATTAAATTATTAATTAGAGGCACAAT
>JAOSBN010099149.1:0-11437 GCA_027563595.1 Erythroxylum suave
TAATGGCGGGGTGGTAGCCACGTCCTCCCACCCTGCCAATCTCATTGGCGGGGTGTCCTACATCTAGCCACCCCTGTTAATTCTCCCCCATTTTACGGATCAAAAATTAATTTTATCACAGATTAAGAATTTAGCCGGTTAATTAAAATGATGCAAAGTTTAAACTTGTTACCTAACCAGATCACTAATGAAATGGAAAAATGTCAAATTTATGTTGGGGTTATGCACTCTAAGAAACCTTTTAAATCAGTGATCGAGAGAGAGTCATAATTTTTGAACTTAGTGCACACAGACTTGGGTGATATTAAGAATTGTATGAGTAAAGGAGACATGAGATATTATATTACCTTTGTAGATGATTGTTCTAGATTTACTTATTGAAAAATAAAAGTGATAAAGAGGCAATGTTTATGAAATACAAAGATGAGGTTGAGAACCAATTGTAAAGGAAAATTAAGAGATTAAGGTATGATCGAGGTGTTAAGTATAGTACTAATTTCTTGCTAATTTTTGTGAAAAGTTAGCATTATTTATGAGCTTTCAGCCCCTTATACACCTGAACAAAATGAAATAGCCGAGAGGAAAAACCAAACATTTAAGGATCTGATGAATACAATGTTAATTTCCTCTGATTTACCTGATTTTATATGGGAGAAGCTATTCTTTCAGCTTATTATGTTCTAAATAGAGTCTCTCATAAGAAATTAGATCAAGCTCCTTTTTGGAAAGATTATTCACCTAACTTGTATTTATTGAAAGTGTGGGGGGTGTTTTGCTAAGGTTGCTCTACCGGAACATAAGAGGAAGAAAATTGGGCCTAAGACCGTTGATTCAGTTTTAATGGGGTATGCCTCTAATAATGCTGCCTATAGATTTATGATTAAAGAAGAGGTATTTAACACTTATGGACCTATTATAAAGTCAAGAGATGCGGTGTTTTTTGAGGATATATTTCCTATGAAAGTGAGTGTGCATGTAAGGCCCCAAAATATACCCTAGATGAAATGTTATATATTTATAAAAGTACATGTATGATATGAGTTAAAATTGTGCTATGATTTGGAAGTAAAGGAGGCTTATGACATAAATTTTGGTATTAAAGAACCATAATTAGTGAATTGGAATTAACTGAAGCCATTAAAGAATTGAAGTATTTAAATGTACATTTGGACTAGATAAAATGGTCAAGAGACAAGTTAAATTCGTACATGAAAAATTAGAATGATTAAGCCTATGAGTTATTGACATTAGGCATTATTCAATGTGTGACGAATGACAGCATAATAAGAAGGCATGTGGCCTAATTGAAGTGCTACAAATGGAAGATTAAATGGTGGGTAAATGGGCTTTATGCCTTGGTGTTAAGTGGCATGTTCAGCTAGTGTCACCTAACTAGTGATGAAGCAAGTTTTTGCTGGAGTAAATCCAACTTTGTTCATTAGACACCTTGGTTCCTTCTCTCCGTCGAAACTCCCACTTTCTCTCTAACTTCTGGAATTTTGTTGGCTTTGGATTGTCATCATTTGAATTTTTCGTAAGCTACTGAATCCAGAAAAAGGTTCTACTAATGTTTTTGTACTGTTGTTTTGTTAATGTTAAAAGTTACACCTTAATCTTAGATAAAAGTTGATTGTTGGGAAGTGTTGGTGTAGCTGGATATTTGAAGTGATTTGGAGTTGTTCTTTGAAGTTTGAAGAGGTAAGGGAGTACTAAACTTGGTATTATGTTAGAACATGCATTGTTTGATGTGTGAAGTGGATAAAATGTGTACTGAATTTATGAAGAATTATGGTTAAAAACTGGATATACATGATGGATACTCATTCTAATGGACAGAATTAGTGGTTCTAACTTTCACGAATAAACTGCATTGATCTAGGCAAAATTGGACAAAGTTGTCTTCAGAAAAATTGTAGTTCGTCCTTTTAGCTTTCCAATGGTATATCACTTGTAATTTTTGGACTTCGGACGAAAGAGCTTGACCTTTGCATGATAACATAACTAGTGTTGGCATAAGCTGCAGCACTATCATTCACAAAAATTTGTGTCCTGTTTTCAACGATTAATTTGTATTGATTTTGGACGAATTAGATAAAATTGTCTTCATAGAAGTTGTATATTTTTCTCTTATCTTTCTATTGGTATAAAGTTTGTAATTTTGGACATCAGGATTGAGAGATATGAGTCTTGCTGCACATCAGGGGTGCATGATTGTGCATCAACATAATCATGCAACTGCCCTTTAAACATGGGAATGCATGATCTACATTCTCCTTTCATTCAGGGGATGCAAGATCGTGCACTAACCTTTTAGTTATGAAATGCACGATCGTAACTAGACAAAATTTCGAATGTACATAGTCAGTAGTATTTTGAGCATAACTCATGGAATACTAAACCAAATTGAATTATTTTTATTGAGTTTGAAACTTAAGACATAGAGGAACATTTTCTTAGAAGAACTTTTTGTCTGAAAACGTCATTTTCTATATCAAATTTGTCATAGAAATCTGACCCAAAATCTATCATAAGAAAATTTGATACCAAGGTGTAGGAAAATGATAGTAGGCAGGGTTTTTACCATGAGGATTGTATAAGACTTGGTTTTGTAATTAAACTAATAACCTAAGGAAGATGTTATTAGATATCAAAGTATCTATCTTTTGGAACTTATATGTTATTAAAGGAATGAAGTCTAAAGAACAAGAGTAATGTGTTAGTTGTGAATGTTTGTGAATTGGGAATTTGTGTGATTACATCTAATGTATAATTGCTTAATGAATTCTTTGGTGCATGATAACAGATGTTTATGTTCACAAGGCATGTTAAGTTTGATTAATTGACTATATGAGTGAACTGGATTAAACCATACGATATGCATTATATCTTTTGCATAAAATTCTGAAATATGAAATGTTTTGTTTTAAAACTGTTAAGTCCTAGTCGGGGTAAATAGGCATACCTAGAAGGGTCTGCAACTGCTTCTGTGATACTTCGGTGTCTCCTGTTACTGACACTTCGGTATCTCCTGTTATTTAGACGTAAGTCTCTCCTTTGTTGTTATATCGATCACAGTATCTCCTGTATTAGTCCCGTTACCCACTTATGAAAAAAGGATTAGCAGGCTAATTTTTTCTGTATTTTGCTATATGCTCGGTTTTGTTATAAGCAAGCTCTGTTATGAAATAATTAAGTTATGTACTAATACAATATACAGGCAAGTTCTGTTCGGACACTTTAAAGTTCAGTTTTGAAATTTGGATAATATGTTCTGATATTTATAAGTTTTGCTATGAAGCAAATATGTTTTATTATGATTTGGCATATTCTATTATGAGATATATATATTAATTGGTTTGCGCTTTTATATGCTCAAGTGAAGATTGTTTGGAATATGCTTTGAATTTGTATATGTGAATATTAGACGACTGTTAGAAATAGTCGCCAAATTAGGTCTTGTTTAGTTATTCCCCACTAAGCTTTATGCTTAGCACGGTAGTTTTGCCTCCTTGTAGGTTCTAATAAGAAGGTTTAAGGATTGGGACAAAGATAATCGCATTGGCTAAGAAGATTGTGTTTTGTTCTGAAAATGTTTAATTTGTTTTTAAGTTGTATTAAACATAATGAGACATTTTATATTTTGATATTTTGATGTAGATGATTTGTAATAACATTAATACGATTTGGCTTTGGATGTAAGGCTTGTATATATTATATTTTAAATGTGATCCAATCAATAAAGAATTGTTTATTCCTTGAGTTTCTGAAAATGCTTTAGTATATTTTGGATTAATTTGGTTCTGTTGTGTGTAGCATCTATATATCATTCCAGGGGGTATGTGGTGTTACAGTGCAAGTTTCTAGAGAGTCTATCCTTAGTTCTTTTACTAATGATGAAGTAGAGGAAGAGGAAAATATTGAACTAAGGGGAAGCAAAAGAGCTAAAGTACCTACTAGTTTTGGTTCTGACTTTATTACCTCCTTTGTGGTGAAAAGCCTAAGGAAATAGATGATGGTTTTATGGTGACTTATATTATTGAGGAAAATCCCAAAACTTATGAGGAAGCAATGAGATCTATGGATGCTACATTTTGGAAGGAAGCCACAGATAGTGAGTTAGAATTAGTCATGTCTAATAAAACTTGGGTTTTAGTTGATCTACCTCGAGAGTGTAAGCCTTTGGAGTGTAAATGGATTTTCAAAAAGAAATTGAGACCTAAAGGAACTATTGAGAGGTTCAAGGCAAGACTTGTGATTAAAGGCTTTAAACAAAAAGAAGAATTGGACTTTTTTGACACTTACTCTCCTGTTACTAAAATTGCATCTATAAGGATTTTTTTGCTATTGCCTCAGTATTTAAACTTCATGTGCACCAAATGGATCTTAAGACAACTTTCTTGAATGGTGATCTAGAGGAGGAAATTTATATGGTTCAGTAGGAGGGATTTAAAGTGCCTAGTCAATAACAAAAGGTGTATAAGTCGATTAAGTCTTTGTATGAACTTAAACAAGCTCCCAAATAGTGACATGAGAAATTAGAAAGTGAGATTTTCAAATATGGTTTTTCCTTTTGTGATGTTGATTCTTGAATTTATGTGAAATCTAATATCAATTGTTGTGTAATCATAACTCTTTATGTGGATTATATGTTTATTTTTTGTACTAGTTTATCTATCATTGATACTACTAAGAGTTTGCTAAAGTCTTCTTTTGATATGAAAGATCTTGGATATGTGAACTTTATTTTGGGAATCAAAATTGATAGGACTGACTCTAGTTTTAAGTTGAATCAAACTCATTATGTTGAAATTTTTTTGAAGAAGTTTAGTTACGATGATGTTGATCCAATCAAGACTCCATATGACACTAGTGTTGCTTTAAAGAAAAATCTTGGTGACAGTGTAAACCAAGCTGAATATGCTAAAATTCTTAGTAGTGTGATGTTCTTGATGAACTATTCTCGTCCTGATATTGCTTATTGCGTGAGTAGACTTAGTAGGTATACTCATAATCCTAGTCAAGGCCATTGGAATGCATTGATTTGTTTGTTAAGGTATTTGAAAGGCACTATGCATTATGGATTATCTTTTGGCGGTCATCCTCCTATATTAGAGGGATATTCTGATGCTAACTAGGTTACGGAGAGTGATGATATACACTTTACCGGTAGTTACATTTTTACTTTGCCAGGAGCTGTAATGTCTTGAAAATCATCCAAGCAAACATGTATTACGAGATCAACAATGGAGGTTGAGTTTATAGCTTTGGAGTTGGTAGAATGGGAAGTTGAGTTGCTAAGGAATCTCTTAGCAGACATCCCACATTGGGAAAAACTAATTCCTTCTCTATTCCTTCGTTCTGATTCGTAGGCTGCCATTTATGTTGCCAAGAACAAGGCATATAATGGCAAAAGGAGACATATCAGATTGAGACATAAAATTATATGTACTTTAATTAGACATGGTGTAATTTCTCTGGACTATGTCAAGTCAGAGAGAAACTTAGCGGATCTATTTATAAAAGCTTTAAGTAGAAGACTAGTTTCAGAGTATGCTAAAGGGATGAGGTTGAGCCCAATTGTGTAGTAACCTCGTGATGGACACCCAACTTGGAAAACTAAGTTCAATAGTTCAAATGAAGTTAAGTGGTGACTACTTACTTATACATTGTTTGTGGAATAATACTGAAATATTCAGTTATTGAATAACATCCTTTAGCATGACTTTACTGTGTTTGTTAATGTTGGATTGTTTAATCCTTAATGAGTTCCATTGCCCAAGTTTGGGTGGTGTGAGCAATACACACTTAATAAACTCGCATATGTGATTGGGGGGGGCTAGCCAACCTCCTATGAGAGTATCTGAGCTATCTCTCTAGAGCAATCATGACAATAAGGCATTTTGAGACTGTTTATTTCTCTGACAGGTTCTGTCTCCGAAATTTCTTAGACTTCAGGTTCAAGATTTTGTTAGTCTATTTTTCTCCTAAATTGTTACAGTTTGTTTCTCAAGTTTTGGACCAAGTGGGGGATTGTTGGTGTTTTGGTTGCTCCAAAACTTAATTAGTTCATGCGTTTTCTTTTGTTTTTCAGTTATTAATGGATTCATTCAACGTTCATCTTTATTATCTTTTATTACCATAACGTTAATTATTATTATACTAAACATTACTTCTCTTAATGCAGTCAGTTAACTTTCATCTAGTTTTCCTTATATATATTTACCCATCTTGTTTATTAAAACACACATATATGCACTCATTTCTTCTTCTTCTTAAGAGACAGAAAAACAAGCACCTTCTCTCCTTTATTTAACATACGCATATATACTTTTTATCAATCACGTGCCTTTTTAATTTGTCCATATAGAGTGCACCATTTCTTTTCAAGATAGACACCTTTACACTTTCTTTCATTTTGTCACACATATATTTGGTCGATTCTGCATCTGTATGTTTTCTTTTTCACTCGTGGAGACAATTCCTACTCTACCCTTTAGAGTACACCGAAGCTGGTGAAGAAGGCATTAACCCTGGGCTCAGGTCTCGTTGTCCTACTGCATCATAGAGGGGGAATTTTTGACTTAGAGCAGTGATTTTTCACGATGTCTTCCATTCAGATAAGTCATTTAAATTTTATATTATTGCTTTTTCACTAACAATCTAAGTCGGAAATTTTATTGTTACATTGCTACTGTTTGTTGGAAATTACTGCGATTTTTCTACTACGTATTTATTTTGATAAATGTCGGAATACAACGTTGCTTTTTAATATTGTTTGATTATTTTGTGTGAGACATTTATGCTCTTGGATTTAACATGTTGTCTGCAAATTAGACCAATGTAGGTTCTGTAATTATTGTTCCCTACATAGGTTCAGCCCCCATCATCATAGCCCCAAAAATTATACATGACCTAACCAGATTAGAGCCTTTAGATGGAAGAAATTATAAACAATGGTCTGAAAAAATTCTGTTTTATTTTCAACAATATGAAATCGATTACGTACTCTTTTAAGAGATTTCTAGTGACAATATTGACCCTAAGATTACCAAGGATAACCGTATCGTTATGGAAGTTTTGCTCAACCATATGATCAACCCTTTGTTTGATATCTACTACATGTACAAAACTGTTAAGGAAAATTGAGATGCTTTAGAAGTGAAATATGGGACATATGATGCCAGTACTTAAAAATTTACTGTTGTTGATGATAAGCCTATTATGGACCAACTACGTGAGTATAAAAATCTAGTTGTTGAAATCCTTGCTCAGGGTATGAACATGTGTGAGTTGTTTCAAGCTAATGCCCTTATTGAGAAACTACCTGCCTCATGGAATGAGTATAAAAACCAGTTAAGGCATAAGAAGAAAGACATAAAGCTTCAGGAGTTGATAGGACATATAAAGACTGAGGATGCCAACTGTGCACAAGATAAGACCAAAACATTCACCCTTTTCCCTATTGTTAAGGCTTATGTGGTAGAACATAAAAATGTTAATGACTTCAAGAAGAATGGTGGAGAAAACAAGTCTTTTAACAACAAGCAGGGTCAGTTTAAGCATAAAAGGGTTGATGGTGCCACAAGTCAAGCCATCCTAGTGCAAATTTTTTAGCTAAAATCAACTATAAGACCGTGAAAGTTCGGGAAAGGAAACCAAACAGCATAACCAAAAGAGCTTTGGTAAGCCTGAAGCTAATATAGTTGAAGCTGGTGATGGCAAAGAGATCATTACTACTATGGTGTTTGAAGTAAACCTTGCTGGAAATTTGGTCGAGTGGATTGTTAACACAGGAGCCACGTGCCACGTCTGCACCAAAAAAGACCTATTCAAGGAGTTGAATGATGCTGCTGATGGTGAAGTCATATGCATAGGCAACTCTGGTAGAGTTCCCGTCTAAGGAGTTAGCAAAGTCACTCTCAAACTCACTTTTAGAAAAGTGTTGGCATTAGAAAATGTTTTATTTATTCCTGATGTACGTAAAAACTTGATTTCTGGTGTATTGCTTAACAAAGTTGATGTTAAATTGACCTTTGATTCTGATAAGTTAGTTCTGACTAAGAATGGAAACTTTGTAGGAAAAAGGTTTTGTAATGGAGGCTTATTTATAATTGACGTTGAAATGAATGCGTCTGTTTTCAAACTTGTTACCTAACCAGATCACTAACAAAACAAAAAAAATGTCAAATTTGTGTTGAGGCTAAGCACTCTAAGAAACCTTTTAAATCAGTAACAGAGAGAGAGTCACAATTATTGCACTTGGTGCACACAAACTTAAGATGATTTTAAGAATTGTATAAGTAAAGAAGGCATGAGATATTATATTACCTTTATGGATGATTGTTCTAGATTTGCTAAGATTTACTCATTGAAAAAGAAAAGTGATACATAGGAAATGTTTTGAAATACAAAGCTGAGGTTGAGAACCAATTGGAAAGAAAAATTAAGAGATTAAGGTTTGATTGAGATGGCAAGTATAATACTGATTTTCTTGCCAATTTTTGTGAAAAAGTTGGTATTATTCATGAGCTTTCAACCTCTTATACACCCGAAGAAAATAGAATAGTTGAGAGAAAAAATCGAACACTTAAGTATATGATAAATACAATGTTGATTTGCTCCAGTGTACCTGATTTTATGTGGGAGGAAGCTATTCTTTCAGCTTGTTATGTTCTAAACAGAGTCCCCTATAAGAAACTAGATCAAATTCTTTATGAAATTTAGAAAGGTTATCCACTTAACTTGCGTTTTTTGAAAGTGTGGGGGTGTCTTGCTAAGGTTGCTTTACCTGAAAATAAAAAGAAGAAAATTGGACCTAAGACTGTTGATTCAATTTTTATGGGATATCCCTCTAATAGTGCTACCTATAACATTTTGATTAAAGAAGAGGGATCTAACATTTATGGACCTATTATAGAGTCAAGAGATGCAGTATTTTTTAGGATATATTTCCTATGAAAGTGAATATGCAAGTTTCTAGAGAGTCTATCCCTAGTTCTTTTACTAATGATGAAGTAGAGGAAGAGGAAAATATTGAACGAAGGAGAAGCAAAAGAGTTCGAGTACCTACTAGTTTTGGTTCTGACTTTATTACTTCCTTTGTGGTGAAAAAACCTGAGGAAATAGATGATTGTTTGTGGTGGCTTATATTATTGAGAAAGATCCCAAAACTGATGAGGAAGCAATGAGATTTGTGGATGCTACATTTTAGAAGGAAGCCATAGATAGTGAGTTAGAGTCAATCATGTCTAACAAAACTTGGGTTTTAGTTAATCTACCTCGAGGGTGTAAACCTCTGGACTATAAATGGATTTTCAAGAAGAAATTGACACCTGAAGGAACCACTGAGAGGTTCAAGGTAAGACTTGTGATTAAAGACTTTAAACAAAAAGAAGGATTGGACCTTTTTTGACACTTACTCTCATGTTACTAAAATGCATTTATAAGGATGTTTTTGATATTGCCTTAGTATTTAACTTCATATGCACCAAATGGATGTTAAGACAGCTTTCTTGAATGGTGATCTAGAGGAGAAATTTTATATGGTTCAACTAGAGGGATTTAGAGTGCCTAGTCAAGAACAAAAGGTGTGTAAGTTGGTTAAGTTTTTGTATGAACTTAAGCAAGCTCCCAAACAGTGGCATGAGAAATTTGAAAATGAGATTTTCAAACATGGTTTCATCTCTTGTGATCTTGATTCTTGCATTTACGTGAAATCTAATATCAATGGCTATGTAATCATAACTTTTTATATGGATGATATGCTTATTTTTTATACTAGTTTATCTATCATTGATACTAGCAAGAGTTTGCTAAAGTCTTCTTTTGATTTGAAAGATCTTGGACCTATGGACTTAATTTTGGAAATCAAAGTTGAAAGGATTGACTTTGGTTTTAGGTTGAATCAAACTCAATATATTGAGAAAATTTTAAAGAAGTTTGGTTACAATGATGTTGATCCAGTCAATACTCCCTATGATGATAGTGTTCCTTTAAAGAAAAATTTTAGTGACAGTGTAAACTAAGTTGAGTATGCTAAATTCTTAGTAGTGTGATGTTCTTGATGAACTATTCTTGTCCTGGTATTGTATATTGTCTGAATAGACTTAGTAGGTATACTTATAATCCTAGCAAAGAGTGTTGTAATGCATTGATTTGTTTGTTGAGGTATTTAAAAGGACTAAGCATTATGAATTATCTTTTGGTGGTCATCCTCTTGTATTAGAGAGGTATTCTGATGCTAACTAAATTACGAAAAGTTATGATATACACTCTACCAGTGGTTATGTTTTTACCTTAGCAGGAGCTGCAGTGTCTTGGAAATCATCCAAGCAAACATATATTACAAGATCAATAATGGAGGTTAAGT
This sequence comes from Erythroxylum suave, assembly GCA_027563595.1. Lineage (NCBI taxonomy): Eukaryota > Viridiplantae > Streptophyta > Magnoliopsida > Malpighiales > Erythroxylaceae > Erythroxylum > Erythroxylum suave. The sequence continues at coordinate 10,370 of JAOSBN010099149.1, forward strand.
TTATGGCTTTGGAGTTGGCAAGACAAGAAGCTGAGTGGCTAAAGAATCTCTTAGTAGATATCCCGCTTTAAGAAAAACTAATTCCTTTTGTGTTCCTTCATTGTGATTCGTAAGCTTCCATTCATGTAGCCAAGAATAAGACATATAATGGCAAAAGTAGACATATCAAATTGAGACATAAAATTGTTTATACTTTAATTAGACATAGTGTAATTTCTTTAGCCTGTGTCAAGTCAGAGAGAAACTTAGCTAATCCGTTTACAAAAGCTTTGAGTAGAAAACTAGTTTCAGAGTATGCTATAGGGATGGAGTTAAGCCTAATTGTGTAGTAACCTCGTGATGGACACCTGACTTGGGAAACCAAGTTCTTTAGGTCAAATGAAGTTATATGGTGACTACTTACTTGTACATTGTTTGTGGAATAATACTGAGATATTTAGTTATTGGTTAGCATCCTTTAGCATGACTTTACTATGTTTATTAAGGTTGGATTATTTAATCCTTAATAAGTTCCATAGCCCAAGTTTGGGTGGTGTGAGCAATACACATTTGATGGAGTCATCTAAGTGATTATGAGAGGCTAGCCACCCTCCTATGAGAGTATTTGGACTATATCTCTATAGCGATCATGAGACCAGGACATTTTGAGGCTGTTTATTACTCTAACAGGTTCTATCTCTAAAATTTCTTAGACACCAGGTTTAAGATTTGGTTCACCTAGTTGTTCGTCTATTTTCCTCCTAAACTGTTACGGTTTGTTTCCCAAGTTTGGACCAAATGGGGGATTACTGGTGCTTTGGTTATTCCAAAACTTGATTAGTTCATGTGTTTTCTTTTGTTTTTCAGTTACTAATGGTTTCATGCAACGTTCATCTTTATTACCTTTTATTACTATAACGTTTATTATTATTATACTAAATGTTACTTCTCTTAATGCTCTCAGTTAACGTTCATCTGGTTTTTCCCATATATATTTGCCCATTTTGTTTACTAAAGCACACATATATGCATTCATCTCTCCTTCTTCATAAGAGACAGAAAAACAAGCACCGTCTCTCCTTTATCTAG
>JAOSBN010099190.1:0-11436 GCA_027563595.1 Erythroxylum suave
GCCCGATTACATCAAAGTATCCAAAAACAACATACTAGGGACATCATATGTCCAAAATGCTATCTAAAGCTTTGTTTTTTAAAAAATGACTTCAAAAGCCAAAAAGCATCGGAGTAATGCCTCAATCCCGATGTGGTGACTCGGTTTCTCACTCGCTTCCTGTGAAGGGAAAGTGGGGGATGAGCTCGACGACTAAGTGGGTAATAACTCAATAATAAAGTAATAAGCAAAACAATTCCAATTTATCAAACTCTTCTTCTTCTTCTTCTTCTTAAATAAACCTAAAATGAATTGGGGCCCAACAGATGGTCCGAGGAGTTTGATATTCGGGATTGTATTGGAAGTGCTTTCTAATTGTATGTGAATATGGAAAATGTATACTCAACTAAAAGTTGAATGCGAGTCTCAGATCGATGAATAAATGACTGTACACATTCAATAAAAGTTATTAGTAGCATACTATGCGAATTGATACATTTCATCACATTGTTATATATGATCAGATAAAGGAGTTATGACTTGAATGACCAGTGTGAGAAATAACTTAAAGCACAAAAATGTGCATAAAGAGCCACAAACTTAGTTATTAATAAGCTCGGTACCCACAATGGGTACGAGATAGTAAATGAAATGAGCCTGGTATCCATAATAAATATGGCATATTAATAGGTGCTTGGTCACAACAAAGTAAAAATGAATGGAGTTATATGTGCATTTGTATATATAACTTGACATGTATCATATGGATGATTAAATTGAATTATTGGATTGTATTAAAATAGTGATGTGAAATATTTTTTACCAGTTATACTCATTGAAGCATGATAAAATGTGACGTAATATTCAATATTGGATGATGTGATTGGCTTTTGGGTTAGACTATAAATTGTTCTTGTGTTTTGATGTGAGTGACCACATCGATGGTCTACTCACTATGGTCGCAATCTCATTAAAATTGCAACGTTGATTTTCAGGTATAAGGAGGACCTAGCTTCTAAGTCAAACTAGTAGAAATCTAGTACTGTCAATTTTGGAAATAAGAATGGCTCAAAGGTCTGGTCAGCTAATATTGAGGAGTCTAGATATAATACTTTTGTTTAGTTTCTCCTTTCATGTTGAAATTTTTGTATAGAGCTTTAAACTCCCAATTGTTATGTAATGTGTATATATATATATAGATTATAGATTGTAATACGTATAATGTAAGTTATGTTTGCGAATGAAATGGGAAAGTATTGATCTTTTGACTACTTATGTTCTATATGATGCCATAATAAGTTGATGTGATTGCTCTGACATGACATTTTAATAAGGTATGTTCTTAAATGTCCTCTCGATGTTCGGGCATATCCTCTACGGAGGTGGTGTGTTACATATGCTATAGGAATTCAAACCCTACCAAGCAAGTAATTAGATGAAATTGATGAAAACTTCTTTAAGCGAAATTGTCATCGAAGAATTCCTATAAAAGGCTTTTTAGACAGAGGTTCGACTTATTCTTTTGTATTTAGTTTTAATTATAATCTTTTGAATGAGCACTGATTGGGGTTTGGTTGTGTGTAAGTTTTAATTATTAACTCTTGATAATTAGCAAGCACATGGTTCATTAGTGTAGTAACTAATCACGTAATCAAACCACAACAAATCCCAATAAACATGTAAATAATCAGATTCTCATTAATTCAAGAATAAAATTTTGAAGGTGAGTTTAGAACGCCCTCGACATTCTAAATCTATCATCAACTATTCAATTCAACTCTATACAATAATAAAACTTAAAGTAACAGGAACTGTAATCTAAAATGGATGACGGTAGGTAGCAACGTTAGGAATCCTCTTGATCTGGGAAGTACTTTGAGTCAGCTTCTTCTCCTCTTCTCTCTTCCTTCTTCTCTTCCTCTATCTCTCGATGATTTCTCTATAGGGTTGTGGTTAACACAAAAGCTCTTTTTATATCCTCTTGTGTTTTAGGTAACCTAGGATGTTTTCGGGGTCCGAAAGGTCCAAAAAATCCTTCAAAACTTTACGTTCGTGAGTGTCTGTACATTTGCCTAGTGCAGGGCATAGGCCATGATCATGGCTCAAGCCTTCTGTCACAATCGTGGCATGCTAGTGTCGGCCCTGATCGTGGGTCAAATTTAGAGGATATGTCATGATCGTGGCCTAATATTCCATGATCGTGGGCCATTGTTTTAGCTTGAATGTCTCCGAAACTCCTCGTTCTTTGATGTTGACCATAAAATAGTAACAAATACATCAAGGTACCTCAAAAACATTATATTTAAGCTCAAAGACTTGCACTAACCCATAAAACACTTAAAACATAAATAATTAACAATCTAACACAATTTTAACTTAAGCACATACTAAATGATTGAATTAATTGCTAAACACGTTTCAAACTATGCCCTAAAACATGATGCAATTTACACTTATCAACATCCTCACATTTAAAATTTTGTTTGTTTTGGATCCCATTTTCGGAACTCAACTATCCAGAATATCAAAAGACGTGAATGTATTACCCTATAAGGTTATTTCCAAGGGATCTCTCTAGCCAAAACTAGTTCCGAAAATGAAATCACAAATTTACTTCTTCAAAACAATTGTAGCTCCATGTCTCTAGTTTATTTTCAGATGATAATTGTCTCATTCGGAGATCAACAAATCAAGATATGATTAAAATACCAAAGTATGTTTAGTAAAACAATCAATTCATGATCTTTTAGTCATTTCCCTCACTTTCTCCCCATCAATCTTTTTTAAATCAACTCTAATGGATACCAAAATTTTATGGAGAGATAAAGAAATAAGTTAGGAATCTCTCAGTTCAATAATCACTTCATTTGGTGAACAGATGATGGAGTTATGGCCCAACCAGTCAAACCTGATTATGTCCTCAATCATATTGTACCTATCTTGGGACAATTAGTATAATTTCACTAGAGAGATCGGATTAAGGTATTCTTAGGACTGTTTTGAAGAGAGCTTCTAGATCTACAACTTTCATGAAGACTCTGAAAAGAGATTTTGCCATTTAGAGGGTCATAACATGGGTTCTCCACTGCAAACTAAATGTTTCGCCGTGGCGAACCCAGGAAATATTTCCCAGGAGCTCTCAGGAAAAGTTTGCCGCGGCAAACTAAATGTTTCACTGTGGCCGAGTTTGACTTTGCCACAGTGAAACCTTCTAACCTGCAACTCTAACTCAACATTTCAACACTAAAATACACATACACTTCATATGAATTCAACTACTAATTACTTTTGTTAACTTCTTAAATCTCCCCTCAAATAATTAATCCCATACAACCTTTCCAATCTCTAACATGTTATTCTAAACTTAGAACAATTTACAATCACATACCCATTCCTCTTTCCCAACCATCATCATACACCATAGCAAATCCTCAATTTCTCATTCTCATTGCTAAGAAAAGTAAATGTTTAAACAAGCTTTAGTTATATAACAACATACACATCACACTTAAAACAAAATACCAAAGATTCTTATGTTTAATATACCTATACAACTATCCAAAAATATTCACTAACTTAGTACAAAAGTCTCTAACTATCTTGGAGTTTTCGATGCCTTGCAAGGATTTTCTAATCGTCTTGTTCTGCACCTAAGAAGGGGAAAAAGGATGGGACAAGCTACACAGCTTAGTGGATTCAATGCATCCGCTACTACATTAGCTTTCCCTGAATGATGTTCTATCATCAAGTCATAATCCTTTAGTAGCTCTAACCACCTTCTCTGTCTTAAATTCAGTTCTTTCTGGGTCATCAAATACTTAATACCTTTGTGGTCTGTAAACACGCTGGTGGTGACTCCATATAAATAGTGTCTCCATATTTTCAACATAAAGATTATAGCAGCTAACTCCAAGTCATGCGTAGGAAGATTCATCTCATAAGGTTTTAATTACCTAGAAGCATAAGCAATCACTTTATCTCCTTGCATTAACACATACCCTAATCCCTTCCTCGAGGCATCACTATACACTATGTATCCACTACTACTGGAAGGTAAAGTCAAAATTGGTGTAGTTGTAAGCCTATTCTCTAATTCCTCAAAACTATTTTGGCACTCCTCAGTCCATACGAACTTCTGATTCTTCCTTGTCAATTTGAAAAGTGGAGCTGCTATCATAGAAAAGCCCTCCACAAACCTTCAGTAATAGCCGACCAAGCTTAATAAACTTCTCACTTTAGCTACATTTTTAGGTGCTTCCTATTTCACAACCGCTTCTATCTTCCTCAGATCCATATATATCCTTGCTCTGAAATCACATGTCCAAGAAGTGACACTTTCTTTAGCCAAAATTCACATTTGTCGATTTTGGCATATAACTCTTCCTTTGTCAATGTCTTCAAGGCAATCCTTAAATGTTCCTCATGCTCCTTGTCACTCTTAGAATAAACCAATATATCATCAATGAAGATTATGACAAATCAGTCTAAGAGAGGCTTGAAGACTCTATTCATGAAATCCATAAAGGCTGTAGGAGCATTCGCTAATCCAAAGGGAATAACCAAGAACTCAAAGTGCCCATACCGTGTTCTAAAAGCAGTATTTGACACATCAATCTCCTTTACCCTTAACTAGTGATAACCTGATCTCAAATCTATCTTAGAAAAGACCCTTGCCCCTTGAAATTAGTCAAACAAATCATCTATGCGTGGAAGTGGATATCTATTCTTGATAGTGACATGATTGAGCTTCTGGTAGTCCACGCACATTCTTAACAATCTGTCTTTCTTCTTCACAAAAAAGACCGGAGCTCCCTAAGGCAAAGAGCTAGGCCTAATATACCCCTTCCCCAACAACTCTTCCAATTTCTACTTAAGCTGCTTCAATTTTACCCGAGCCATTCTATAAGGCAGAATCGATATCGGTGCAGTACCCGGAAGAAGCTCAATGAGAAATTCAATTTCCCTAGGGGGTGGTAGTTCTGGTAATTCCTCAGGAAGACATTCAGGAATTCCATGACCACAGGAATATCTTCTAATTTTCCTCTATCTGCTTTCGTGTCTACCACATAGGCTAAAAATGCTTCCCACGCTTTCCTTATCATCTTCTCTGCTATCAGAGCCAAAAAAATTCTAGGCGGGCTTGCTTTCCTATCCCCCATAAACACTGCCCTTCTACCTTCTTCCAATTTGAATTCCACTATCTTCTGTTTCCAATTCAGATGGGCATTATACTTTTCTAACGTATCCATGCCCAGTATCACATCTAATCCCCCTATCTTCAATGGAATTAGATCCACCATTAAGTGTTTCCTAATAATACTTACTTCACAATCTCTATAAACTTGATTAATAATATTATACTGGCCGATTGGAGTACTAACTGTCAAAGGAGTATCCAATGGGCTCAGTTCTCTACCATACACAGTTCTACTTGATGAAATAAATGAATGGGTAGAACCCAGATCAATCAAAACAATAACATTATCATCAAATAATGTAACCATAACAGTCACAACTTCTGGAGCTGTCCCTCCTGTGTCATTACAAACACCCTAGCTGGCGCTTGCCCCCTTGATCTTCCTAGAGCATTCACTTTCTTGGCTGCATTAGAACTTCCCACTTCAATTGCAGTCTTGTGTCCCATAGTTTTGTTCCTACCTGAAGTTTGCGTCTGAGTGATTGATCCCAAGTTTATTATATAAATTGGCGGCATTTTTATGACCTTTACGACACTTCTTGGCTCTATTTCTAGATTTTATGCTTAATTTGACTCTTAAGTGTCCACCTTTATTTTATGTAGTTTGAGAGTAAAATTTGTCAGAAATTAGTATTAATTTCACTAATTAATTTTCTGAAAATAATTGATACTACAAACTACCATTTTTTCATTGTAGGAGACTCAAAGAGAAGAGACTCAAGAAGAAGAGGTAGAGTCAAGGAAAGAGCTGAATTCAAGTCAACAAGTGAACAGGTACAACAGGAAGTTCGCAAAAAGGATTTGTCACTGCAACAAAGAATGAAGAGTTCCAAGCAAAACTTTCAGGAAAAGTTAGCCGCAGTGAAGATTTATTCTATCGCTGTGGCAAAAGAGGCCAACAATGCAGTAAAACTTTTGAGAAAAGTTTGCTGCGGCAAACTTATCTGTCGTCGTGGTGACCCTTCGAATACCCGAACCATTTTCAGAGAAATACCCACTGTGCAACCCGATCCATAACCCATTTTCTTTTAATACCCACCATTTTAGGTTAAAGAGGAGCCGACACAGTATAAAAAAAGCACTCTCTCACTCTCTCAAAACCTTCGGACACTACCATCATCCACTCCTCTCCACTTCACTGTCAACTCCTCCACCGATAATTGCTGCCATGGATGCTCCCAGTGGGTTCCCAGTTGTGATTCCTCCTAGAGTAATGCTTGGCTAGGCACCTCTTTCCTCTTAAAAATGTAGCAACGACTAGAGTTTAATAGGTTTCAAAGGAGAGTAGTTCATTCCATATTTAGCTACATTATTATGAACTCCTAGGTTTAGGATTTGTAATTTGTAGTTGAATATTCTTGATTAGATTTTAATCAAGTATTGGATATGTGTTAATGGGATTTGTTGATGTAGAACTTGGAGCTTGAATATATGAAGTTTCATATATGTTCATTTGTGATTTGGTTGATTTTCTTTTATCTGCCTAGTTGTGTTTGATATGGAGATGATTCTAGATCGCAAATGACTTATTGCATTAGCTCACCCATTGTACACACTAAGTGCATTCAACAAGGTTTTAATAAATGGAGTTCATTAATTGAAACCTTGGACTTAAAGAGTTCTTTAAGGTTTACCATTTGTAACTTAGTGATTCACTCCCGTAAAAATTCGTTTTGAACGATGATAGCCAAAGCTCATTTTCAAGAAGATACTATTATCATTTGATCGTTGTTTTCATTTTATCGCTTTTCTATTCCCAAAATCCATAAACACTTTTCATTACATTTCTTACAATTCGCTTATTTTTGTCCAAATTTCCAAAGATTGAAAACCCCCTCTTCCTTGCTAATTATGGTTGCATATCATGACATATAGCTAGCTTAGTTCCATTAATCTGGTTCCGATTAAGTGAAATGACCTGAGATTGCATTCTATACTTCAATCCTTGGAATTAAAAAATATTTTTGATTTGGCTTCCATAGGTAAGAATAAAAAGGTTCGAGTCAAAATGGCGCCATTGCCGGGGAACCAAGTAATTGGTTCTTTTGGTTACAATATTTTTATGATGGGTTGAAAAGTCAAGATAAGAGTATGTTGGATGCGGCATCGAGAGGTTCTTTAATTGATCTTACAGCTACGGAGTTATGAGATTTGATCAAGAAGATGGCTTTGAATCATCAACAGTACAGTGTTAGGGATACTTGAGGAGTGCATGAGTTAGGTACCACAACAGCCAAATCCAAAAGAATGGAGAGTCTGGAGTCAAAAATTGACTCTTTGGAGAGTATAGTGACCTCACAATTATCCTTCATCACTGCATAACTGAAGAACCTGAATGTGCATCACCCGACATCTTCTATGGATCTTATTGCACCTAGTTGTGATGCTTGTGGGTCAGTCATGCACATATCCAATGTTTGTCCTGGACGATATGAAGAGGTGTCTGCAGTGTATCCAGGGTTGACAAATCAGAAATGGACCCTTACTTCAACATCTATACTGAGGGATGGAAGGCAAACCCTAGGTTCATTTGGAGGGAAGGGCACCAAATAGATTTCAACAAGAGGGAGGAGCTGGTACTTCCACTAACTTGTTCCCAAACCATCAACAAGCCTTGACCATCCCACCCAAGGAAGACACCAACCAACTGCTGCACAATATGATGACTTTGATGAAGAAGGAAAGGACTTCTAACAATAATCAGTTTAATGCCATAGCTTCCCTAATTCAGTAAGACTCATCAAAGAATACTGATTGGTTTAATTCTTTAGAGAAAAGAATGGAGCAATGGGAGACAAAAACAGAAAATATCAACTCCTATCTCACTCAATTATCCAATAACATGAGTGAGCAACAAGCTAAGAGCAGTGACACTATTCCCTCAAACATTGTTATAAATACTAAGGGTTTGAATGCCATTACTCTTTGAAGTGGGAAGTAAGTGAAATTCTAGGAATCAGATGAGGAAGTAGTTGAGGAAGAGATTGCATATGATGAGTTGTCTTCCACTCCAGAAAAGAAGAAGAATTATAAAAACACAAAAGAGAAAGCATTATTGGTTGGAAAGAAGTTCATAATTTTGAATGACAAAGGAACAAATTTTGAGAGCAACCATGAACAAGCCACAGCAAGGGAGCAAGATGAGTCAAACAAGCATGGAGCCAATAAAGCCGATGGTAAGGAGGTAAATCTCAAATACCTTCCTTTTCCAAATTCTTATTTAATGAGCAAACGAATAACTGACATTAAGCATGAAAAAGATATCATTGACTTGTTTAGTAAAGTCGAAGTCAATATTCCTTGGCTTGATCTTGTGAAACATGTACCAGCTTATGCTAAATACCTTGAAGACCTGTGTACACATAAAAGGAAGTTTAGGCCAAATGAGAGAGTTCAAGTAAGCTCAGACGTGTCTGCTCTTTTTAAACCTTAACTTCTTGTGAAATTCCAAGATCCTGGATCTTTCATTATCCCTTGTACTATAGGTAAAGTTACCATAGGGGGAGCCTTCTTAGATTTAGGAGCAGCCATTAATTTTATTCCTAAATTTATTTATCAATCATTGGTAGTCAAGAATCTTAAGTCCACATCTGTAGTTCTCCAATTGGCTGATAGGTCTATTAGGCATCCTGCAGGCATTATAGAGGATATTTTGGTCCAGGTCAAAGGTTTAGTTTTTCTAATTGATTTTTATATGCTTGATATATCTTCCGAAGTTGTGTAGGATACTTCCTTGATTCTAGGTCGACCCTTCTTAAAGACTGCTAGTACCATGATTAGCATGAAAGAAGGTACAATCACCATGGAGGTAGGAGATCGACATGTGAGTTTTAACATGTATAAGGCTATGAAACAGCCTATGAGGATTATTCGCTCCTAGGAGTCAACATGCTTGATGATGTTATTGATGATGCATGCTCTGAATTTGAACTCTAGCACGTTTATTCTAACCCTGAACTGAACTCATTCACTGATGACTTCTTGGAAGAAGGATTGTTTGCTAATGTTTCAGGTAAACCGAGGAGTATGGATGTTGACACCGAAGTGGCAAGTAGATAAGTTGCCTTACCATGGCATAGCTATCAGCCCAACGTCCACCAGGAGATCCAGGATCCATCGTAGGCATCAGGTTATTTCTCCTTCTTCACTTACCACTTACTTTTGCTGTGTGATTGAATATGATATTGTGGATGCATGAGTGTATTGAATAAGTGTGGGGGAGAAACTACTTCAGTAGGACCTAGGTTTAGTTTTCAGTTTATACAATTTTAATTCAATAATTCATCTTCTCTTTTATGTTCACTATGTTTTAGTTTGATGCATGACCTATCTTATATGATTGAGAAAATTGGTGTAAATAGATGAATTGCATTTTGTTTTCAAATCCTTTAGGACTTTACAAATGAGCTGAACATCCTGTTAGTCTTGTTCATTTTTCTCTCGGGAAAACTTCGTCGTGACGTGGTTCACTTCGCCACGGCGACAGGAGCAACATTCGCCGCAGCGTGACATAATTCTTTCGCCGCGGCATGACTTAATTCTTTCACTGTAACAAGCTCACTTCAAGGAATCTTCATCGGGGCAAAAGATCTATCTGTGCAAGACACCGAGTGAAATTGCATTTTTACCCTTCTTTTACTTATGTTCTTCCATCTTCCCTTTGTCCTTCTTTGTAATTTCCCCTCCATTTCCTTATTAACCCACCGTTCCCTTCCTTATCTTCATACTTCCCTCTAGTTTGTCGCGACAATCCCAACTCACCTTCACCAAATCACTCTTCCTTCGTTCTCCTCCGTTCATTTTGCGTTCATCCTTCGTATTTGCGCATCTCTCCGTCACCTTCGTAAGTATCTCATCTTTGTTGTGCGTTTTACCCCTTCTCTTCGTTTAGTTAGGGCATGTTCACAGTGGCGAAGAACTTTTCTTTCGCCGCGGCATAGTAGGCTATATCTTTCGCCATAGTGAAGGACATTTCTTTTGCCGCAGCGTGGTAGGTGTAGCCTTTGCCGCGACGACACATCAAGCTCAACGTGGCGAACATCATAGGTTTTCACTTTCAGTAATTTTTGTTCGATTTATTTGTTTATTTTTCTATGTTTGTTTTCTACAGGAGCATGCCTCGAGCTAAAAACCCTACCTGTCATTCTCCCACCATCTCATCTAGTTCATTTGTTTCATCTAATAATTATGCTCCTTCTTATAGCATTGATTTTGATTTTGCCGACCTAGCCGAAAAGATAGACGCTAGGTCGTTCATTAGAGAGCGCTCCTTTCCCTTGACTCTATATAACAATCCCTTTTTCCGTCAATTGGTAAACTCTCAGGTTATGGGATTAGTTTAACCAAGGGCTCAGGGAAATGATAAATTCGTTCACCATTTTTACACTTATGCTCGACACCACAACACCTTAGAACTTAATTTCCGTGGTGTGAAAGCCCCTACCGTATTCACCATAGCAAGCATCTATGAGCACTATAACCTCCCCCTTATTTTTCGTTTCCAGTATGACCAATTGATCCAACATTATCTATGGGACGATGTTATTCACACCCTCTGTCCTGAAGGCGCCATCTGGCATCAACCAAGGATTTATCAACGTTATCTTAAACGTTCTGATCTCAGACCCGAAGCTCATCCTTGGCTCCACTTGTTTAGTAACAACATCATCCTGACCTCCTATCTAGCTTACGTAACAAAACAGTAAGCCTTGTCCCTTTATCTTCTGATGATTGGTTGCCCAGCCGACATAGCTCATGCCATTGTTTCTACCCTCCATTACTCCATCACCACAGCCAAACTCACCAACGCCATCACTTTCCCCCAGCTCATCATTGACATATTTTGGGCCCACAATGTCCCGGAATTCAACAATGATAGCTATTTTGACCCGACTCCCCTGTTTCGTTACACCCGCCTTAAACAACCCCAAATCCTATCTCCTCGCGGCGCCGCAGATCGGCGTGATGCAGCGGGTGGTCGTGCTCGACGTCGCCAAGCGCCAGGGCGAGGACGCCAAGCCCGACCCGATGGTGCTCGTCAATCCGGTGGTCACCTGGGAGTCGGCCGAGTTCTCGACCTACGAGGAGGGCTGCCTCTCGATCCCGGATTTCTACGAGGAGGTCGAACGCCCGGCGGTGGTGCACGTGTCGTTCCTCGATCGCGACGGCCAGCCGCGCTCGGTCGAGGCCGAGGGTGTGCTGGCGGTCTGCCTCCAGCACGAGATCGACCACCTCAACGGCGTGCTCTTCGTCGACCATAT
>JAOSBN010099211.1:0-11435 GCA_027563595.1 Erythroxylum suave
TTTTGAAATTTTACAGAAATATCAGAAGCAATATCATTATTGGCATCTAAGTCATCCAATTTGATGATCTATCTTCAACTAACCATCCAAAACAAGCCTGTTTTTTGCACCTAACAGAAAACTACAGAGCACACAACTGATAATTTAGAAAAAAAACTTACGGTTGGTGGAGCCAAATATGGCAATCTACAATCAGGGCCCAAAGTAGTTGATCCTAAAACTATTATAGTTACAAGACTTTCAATGCGAAGTTAACGTAAATTAGGTAATTCAATTAACAAAAAAAAAAACAGTAGAAGATGCACAACAATGAAACTATTGAACAAAATAAGAATTATGAGGGTATGAGATAGAAAAGAAACAGAAAACTTAGGGTATAGAAACGGAAAACTTAGGGATCTGATTAGAGCAAAAGTCAGAACAACAATTTGTAGAAAAAGCAAACAAAAAATAAGATAAATATGACACAGAGAGAGAGAGAGAGGGAGAGAGAGATAACTGTAGATAATGGTAAAGGAATCTAAGGTTTTAAATGGGTCCAAGCCAAAGAATTCTCTATACCAATCCTAGGAGAAGATTGGTAGAGAGTTTATTGTTCACGGTTAGCTAGAGAGAGAGAGAGAGAGAATTTTTTGAGAGTTTGACGAGAAGAGAGTGAGATGGAGGAGTGGAGCAGAGCAGAGCAGAGAAGTAACTAAACATTTTCACAGCATAATAACTTTTTGAGTAACGAATACTAACTTAAGACTTTCACAACATACTATAGACTTTCACTTCTTGCTTGAGAAAATGAATGATGGTGATTCGAAGCTTGAGTAAAGGGTAGTGCGAAGTTGACTCACGAATAGTAGGCCTAGTATGAACACTGTCCATAGTAAGAAGTGAAAAATATTAACCTGTATATAATTTACTTAAGACCTTCACAACATACTAACTTTTTAAGTAACGCATACTAACTTGTTGTTAATGTTTTATAATTTTTGTCACTCATATTAACTAAATGTTTGTATATAATTACATACTTTTGACATAATTAATTGTTATTTTTGGATGTATATAAAATATAAAATGTGTTATTCTGCTAATTGAAATTTTTAAAAGTTTTAGACACATTTTAAGAATATTTTTGACAAATTTTGTCGTCTTAAACAAATTTCTAAAAATTTCACAAATTCTTATATTATTTAAGACAATTATTAGATGCGTCAAGACATAAGCATCTAAAATCTCCTTATTTTGGTGTTGTGTATATTAAGATTGGATATTAATAGAGGAAAAAGAATAAATACATTATGTTTCTTCATAATGAAGGAAATAGTTGATCTAATAGACTAAATTATAGAGATAAGTAATCAAACATATAGGTGTTTATTATAGAACAAGTTCACCAAAGTAACTCAATATGAGAATTATATTTAGAACATTACTTATATGTCTACGAAATTCTCATTATAATAATTGTATAAGTGATCTTTCAAATGAAGAACTCTAAAGTATCGAATATAAGGATTCTTATGTTTTGATACTATTTATGACTAATCTTATTTAAGGGTAGCTTGTTTGGTAGTTATTAGATATAGTATGAACCATATAGAGGTAATTGAGTAATAAATATATGACTGATTACCATAAGTTAATTACAGATAATGTTCCATTATTCTTAATTAATATTAATTTAAGAAATCCTTATCTAAGGTGTAATGACACTTTGAGAATATTTTCAATTTTTCATTAAATAATTAGTTAGCAATAATATATAACTAATATAATTGGAATTAAATAGAGTAAACATTAATTCCATATACTATGTCTAATTGTATCATTGCATGATAAAATGATTGAATTATATTTAAAAATATATGAAAAAATTAGTCAAAATCACTTTGACATCATAATATTTTTGTAGTTACAATTTATTGCTAGACATCAATCTTGATCTATGAATATAAATTATTTAATTAAAAAATTAAAGATAAATTAAAAGAATTTAATACATAATCCTAAATATAATTTATGTTATAATTTATCCATTGCTCATATATTTTAAAACCTAATAGGTTACACATAGAACGATTGAAGAGAGAAAAAGGGTAATCTATTTATGTTGGACTTGATTATAAAATTTGAAAAACTTTATAATTAAATGTATGATCTTATTTGTCTCAATTGGTATTTACATAGCACTAATTCTAATTTTAGTAAAAGATTAATTAAAATTAATATTATATTTCAATTAAATTATCAAAAGGTTCAAATCATATTGTAAATAGGCATATGCTCTTCATGAGATAGTAGTCCTAACTTACCCCTCTCTACACCATCTATAGGAGTTCTCTTTACTTGTTCATGTAGATATTGTTAGAGGTCAAATACCTGTGTGATTATAGTTGTTAAAATACAAATGTTTGAAAAATCAATTCAAAAGGGATAAACATTTTTAAAAATAAGTTTCATGATAACATACAAATTCAAAATTATGCTTTCTCATGTTTATACATTAATCAAGTTATAAATTAAAGTGGTATTAGCATTTAGAAATCATCAAATTTTTGTTTGTCTTTCGCTGCATGCAGTATCAAATTTCAACTCAATTTTTTAGTGGAGGATCTCTTATCCAGTTGTATATATGACCATATCTTTATGATTAAGTTCTTTTTTTGGTTGTCCACGAAGTGTCCTAAACGAGTCTTAACTATAGGAAGGTACCTTTAAGTCATCCATGTCTAGACTACTCTCCGTTCGAGTCTAGTAGGTTCCTTGTGGGAGGCAAAGCTCTAGTTTTAAGTTTTAAATGGCTGCATACCTAAGGGATGTTCGAATCCACGACTTCACTTAAGCTAGAAGAGCCCTTTAGCAACTCACCTGCACCCTGGGGTTATGATTAAGTTTTTTAGAAGAATAAGAGTTGATATACGACTTTGTGTTAGATTGAATTTTAGTTAAGAATGAGACTTCTCCAAAGTTTCGTAAAACTCTTTAAATCTTGACCAGACTCATCCTTAAAACAACATTTTCTTAATTTCTTAAAATATAACGTAAAATGATTATATGAAGATAATTCAAAGATAACAATATAGGAAATCACTAATAAAAATATGTTCGTTATACATATTAGTATCCTTTCCTATGTTATGCACTCATTTTGGCTTCTTGGGTTATTGTTTATTGATCTTATTATGCTTCTTGCCTACGAAAATCAATGGGAAAATATTTCCTCCTTTTAGCTCTTACTTGAATATCTCCATGATTTTACATGTATATTAATGAAATTTCTCTATCACATACGTAGGTCTTGCTCTGTCTGCAAAATAAAGGATGCTTTTGTATCATTTTCAAAATAGGTAACTGAAGACATTTGACTAATGGAATGTATTTAAGTAAACATGGGGTTGATGGTTACCGAATGGAATGTCCCTTCAGTAGATTTTTGTTACATGTCGTTGTTTAGATTTATTTTTTTTACGTCCCTTGTACGCGAAACAACCTACAGCTGGTTACCTTAATATGATAGGCTACTGAAAGGAATTAGTTTTCTGAAAATGGAATAAGGAATGATGAGGATAAAAGTGAATGGTTCTAGTAACTAGGAAGCGACATCATTGTTTATGCTATTGCCTTGTTTCATTTCAAGGGAAAATCGTCAATTCCTTAGGCCCTTTTCCACCCAAAAAGCTTGACTAGAGCCTGTCATTCCCCTTTGAACTAGAATAGCCTGATTCCTGTTTCATTCACGTGGAGAACGATTAATAGAGGACTTAGCATTTCGTGCTAATGAAGTTCATACACCGCATGAAACACGTGTTTTGAAAGATCCTTATTAAAGGAAGAACCATGATAATCTTTGGCTTGCCAAGAAGATGTAAATATAAGAGGTTCTCCTTGATGACTCTTGCATTGATAAAAGGTGACATTTGGACATTATGGAACCTACTGAAAAAAGGCCATAACAAAATTAGTGAAACAAAAAGTTACCTATAATAATTACCTAATTGCAAGTCCAATAAATTTTCTTTCTTACTCTTCTCCTGCTATGATTTTGATAGGTCATTTAAAATGTATACATTATTTTCATTTATATTTAATTTAGTTAGGATTATGTTTTTAGAACAAAATTAAAATTTCATTTGAACTCATGGTTCTCAGGAGTCAAATTAATTAGGCCATATTCTTAGTGTCAAAGTGCTTATTATTGGCCCAAATTCAAAATTAAAAATTATAACTTATCATCTTTCTTATTTTCTTTATATATTTACGATTGGCCCAAGTAAAAGGATTAAGAGAGAGAGAGAGAGAGAGAGAGAGAGAGAACAAAAGGAAAAACCTAATAATAAAATAATTTAAGAAAATAATTTAGTAAAATAATAAACTCCAACTAAAATGAAAATTTCTAATTTTGTTAAGCCTATAAAACACTTAAGAAACACTTTGAACCTAAAAATGCAATATGTCCAACATTTTTTCTTTTGAATTAAATACTTTTAAGTCAATAAATTACAATTTAGGAGTTCACTTCATTTATTGAAATATTTAGATCAATTCCTTTGTTTTCTTCTTAAAAGGATTTGTTTTAAGTTTTAGAATCAATCAATTTAGCCACATAATTTTTATTGAAGTCATTTCCTAATTAATTTCACAAGTCTTTTATAATTTTTTTAATCATTCCAATAAAGCTTATTCTTAATTAAGTTTAATGGCATTATTTATGAGTTAGGTACTCTTTTAGTTTCTCATATTATTTAGCATTAGATTTATCTTTTTCAATAAGTTTATTTTTTAAAGAATAAAGTTCACCAACATTTCAAATTTAAACTCATTTCATTTAATTCATATTCATTTTAGCTTTCTTTCTAAAAGCAAAACAAAATGAAGTTTACTTTGTTTTCAAGATTTATGATAAGTATGGGCAAATTCAGGTATTTTATTTTAAATCCTAAATCAAACCACTAACTCCAAGGTGTTCATCCACATTATATTTTAAATTTTATTTCAATCCTTTGAAATTATTCAAAGTATTTTATTTTATTTTTTGTCAAATCATAACTCTTATATGTGTACTATATATTATTTTAAATTTTATTTAAATTTTTTGATATCACTCTAGGTACTTTATTTTAAATCCTAATTCATTAAAAACTCCAAAGCATTCAACCATATGTTTTATTTTAATCCTTTATCCTACCTTTTTCAAACCCGCACCTAGATTTATTTTATGTCAAACTCTCCAAATTTATAAAATTTATTTGTACCTAGGTAATTGCTTCGATGAATAAAATAGGTGCTCAATACCTTCTTTGTTTTACAATTCGATTAGAAAAACCTTTTTTTTTTAATATTAAGACTTACAGTTCCTAAGTTTTTCTCTATCTTCCTTTAACAAAGTATAGCGAATACTTTATTGATAATTTATTTAGACATTAATCTCATATTTATTTAAGGAATTCAAAAGCGTTAGCGACACTGCATATCATTAAGGTCTAAGTTTTGACGTCTTAACTTATAATAATCATTAAAAACCATTAAAACCCTCAAGGAGGGAATTAACCATTTTGTTATAATTTAATGACTCGAAAGTCTTACTCTCAAAAAAGTTGTGATAAAATTGAAGCTTATATATTGTCTTGACTCACATCACGTCCTCCATCCTCATATATGGAGTATTGAGCTTCTAGTAGTTTGATGAGGGTGCCTCATGAGCTTATATTGCCTCATATAGGAATGCCTCATAAGCTTATATTGCCTCTTTCTCCTTCTCCTACTTCAAAGTTGCCAACGCACTAGACAAGTCTTCATTATACCTTGTAAGCTAGCTCTACATCTATGTAAACCTTTCTCTAGCTCCATTATCATCCTATTAATGCGCATCGCCAATAAGCTTAAAACATGAGATAAAATAAAATAATAATGATAAGTAGATTGAAGAAAATGAAAATCTAAAGATATCCACAGAGTAGAGATTGTCTCATTATTTACCCTCAAGTTGTTACCTTATGACTGACAGGTATAAGAGTTATTAGCATTGTCTCTACTACTATATCAACTGGAAAATTCTTTGTTGAAACCACGCGGGTGACCTTTTAGTTAATAAAAGCATTCCTCTTCCTTTTTAAAAGGGAGAAGAAGAACTACTACCCCTTCTTATTCACTTTGTTTATTAATTTTAAGATATTCATGTATGCATCCACAAAAGACATATTAAGCAATTAGAAACTTGGAAAAAATACAAGTAGTCAGGAGAAAAATATATGCATATATTCTTTTGTAATGTTAGCATTTAAAAGGGCTTCCTTATCTAACATTACATCCTTAAGGGTTGAGAAAGTTGGTCATCTAATAGATTTTGCATTTGATCCTTTAGCAGTAAATGATTCTTATACCTTTTGAAGTATAGATTGATATATCACCAGGTAGACCTGAATTGCTTATTAATTGTCCCCTTTTAAGTTAAAGAACGTAAATTTCTTCTCCCATTTGTGTGTACCCCTCTAAAAAATTTCAAGAGCATCCTTGATTTAGAACCAGGCTATACAATTTGGAGTACTTATCAATAGGAAAATTTAAAGAAAACAATTACTCACAATGAATGAGGATACAACTAACTTGAAAACACACATGTATCTTAAATTATGATAAAGTCTATATCATTGAAGGGTAACCTCATCCCAATTTTAAAGTGATTGAAATCACCTTATGATTAGGAAAGCATGACATTTTTTACTCTAAAGGCCATATCGTACTTTAATAATAGCTTTTAGTAATTCCCAAGCCTTAGCCTCCTAATGTACCTTTCGTTGTTGTCATTGACATTTTTAAGAATTAGTTCCAATGTAAGACAACAATCATTCACTTCCTTATGCCCCACAAAGTTTTCCACTTCCTCCCTGAACCCCTTGTCTTAGTCTTAGAAGAAGACCATGAGGATCTAGTGAACTCTCTACACAAGTCATTACCATTAAAAGGAGAGATTATAAGAGTGAAGCTTCTTATAAGATGCAGTAAGTGGAGTGTATGATGAAAAACCACCCTTCTATGATGCACACAAGTTGTAAACTAAATGATTGAGTTGTGAGTTTTGACAAAAGATAGCAAGATCTCCAAAGTTAACGAGGAAACCTAGCTGGGACATAATGTGATTGGGCCATCTTTTCTCTCTTTTTTTTTGCTTTCAGTTTAGTCTAAGCTTTCAAATGGTCCAAGTCCTTTCTCCTTAGTCCATCCTACTTTTATTCTTATTTTTTTTCTTTTCTTTTCTTGATAACAGAACATATAGATTACTTATAGATTTGCCAATCTGTTACAACAACTTGTTTATACTAGCCTATACATACACGTTTCATCATTCAAAAAAGTTGATGACCCTTTCTTCAATTTATTGAGTTTCTTGTTATGGTATCAGAGCATTGAGTAGCTCAATACTTTCTTGCTTTGGGTTTTTATCCTTTATCAGTTTTCTATTTTTTGACTTCGATTCCTTTGTTTTTCATCTTTTTACCTCCCTTTTCCTTTTTCACCATGTCAGGAGCTCCAGGTCCCTCTTATGCCAACATAACTGCAAATCAAACACAATATCAGTCACCGACACAAAACTTTCTTAGACTAGAAGACCACCCAGCCAATCCTTATTACCTACATCCCAGTGAAAATGCTTATTTAGTTATAGTTTCCTCTCTTTTGGCAGGTTCCAATTATCACTCTTGGGCAAGATCCATCTGAATGGCACTGCTATCAAAAAACAAACTGAAGTTCATTGATGGATCTATCCCAATACCTAAAAAGAAAAACCCATGTTCATGTATTGGGAGAGATGTAACATAATGGTACTCTCACGGCTACTAAGGTCTGTTTCAGATTCTACAGCATAAAGTGTCATCTGGTTTGATTCTGCAGTGGAAGTTTGGAGAGATCTAGAGGGAAGATTTTCACAAACAAATTCCTTCAGAATATCTAACCTCCAAGAAGAAATATACAGTTTTAGGCAAGGTAATCTTTCAGTAATTGATTATTATACTAATCTTAAAATGTTATGGGATGAATTCTTTAATCTAAGACTCATGCCTAAGTGTAAGTGTGAACCACAATGTCACTGTGACGTTCTTGCTACATTCAAAACCTATCAAGATGGAGACTGCAATATCAGATTCCTAAAAGGGTTAAATGAAGTTGTTTCTACTGTCAAATCCTATGTTATGCTTATGGATCCCTTACCTGATATTAAAAGAGCCTTTGCCATGGTGGCATAACATGAAAGACAAATGACTATCACATCACAACAATCTTTACCCTCTACAATTATTAAGTCATAAGCCTTCTTTAGAAAAGTTGATACCAAAAGAAATTTCCAACAAAACAAAAAACCCATTTGTACTTTTCGTGGAAACACAAATCATATAGAAGCTAAATGCTACAAAAAATGCATAGTTACCCCTTAATTTTTTCACCCAATTCTAGACCACATTTTATAAACAAAGATAACAATCAAGGCAAATTGAAAGCAATTAACCAAGGAGAAACTCACCTGGACGAACTCGCTTTAGACATTGAAAGTTTCTCCCTTGCTAAAGAGTCTGGAGAGGATCCTATAAACTTCATCCTCACTGCATAATAATACACACAATTACTACAGATTTTGCATAAGGACAATGACTCAAAGGAGAATTTTTCGCAACCAACAAAACAGTAGATTCCTTGATTGTCAAACTACCAAACGACCACTCTGCTTCTGTGACACACATTGGCACAGTCAATATACCTTTTATGCCTATATTCTCTTTTAACTTGATTTCAAGCAGCAAGCTTACTAATTCTTTTCCTTGTCAACTAATATTTTCACCCCATTCATGTCAAATTCAAGATATCAAAACTATGAAGACGATTGGTTTTGCTAAAAAAACCAAAGGCCTCTACCATGTCATTGCATTAACTCCAGATCACAGCCCAATCCTTTGTCATGTTTCCTTACCCCAAGACAATTTATGGCACATGAGACTAGGACACATTTCTAACTAAAGGTTACAAACTTTGTCTAGAATAGATTCAATAATTTATTTCATTACACAAGATAATGTGATATTTGTCATTTTGCTAAACAAAGAAAATTATCTTTTCATTCAAGTCTTTCTATTGCAAAAGCTTGTTTTGATCTAATTCACATTGACATTTGGGGTCCTTACCACATACCATCTTTTCTTGGCTATAATTTTTCTTAACTATTGTGGATGACCATATAAGGATGACATGGATACATTTGATGAAGCAAAAATCAGAAACCAGAGACTTAATAAAAGGATTATGTTCTTGTGTTAAAAGACAATTTCACAAACAAGGTAAGTCTATTCGCAGTGACAATGGTGTAGAATTTCTGATGACAAATTTAACAAAGAAAAAGGGATTTTACATAAGACCATATGCATTAAAACACCACAATAAAATGGAAGAGTCGAAAGAAAGTATCAACACACTCTCAATGTTGCTAGAGGCCTAAAAATGTAAGCTAATCTGCCTACAAAATTTTGGGCAGGTTGTGTCCTACATACAATGTACCTGATGAATTGTATTCCCTCACCACTCATATCAGCTCACCATATTCTGTCTTATTTGGTACTAACCCAAATCTCACTTCCCTAAAAGTATTTGGTTGTATATGCTTTGCTTCCTCTAAAGAAGCAAACAGAGGCAAATTTGATGAAAGGGCAAGGAAATGTGTTTTCGTCAGTTTTTCTACAGATACTAAAGGCTACAAAGTATTTAACCTCAACTCCAACCAGTACTTCTTAACTGGAGATGTATAATTTTATGAACATAAGTTTCCTTTCTTCACCTCACCTATTCCCTCTGATCTTCCTTCTCCTATACTACTTATCCATACCAATTCACCTACTGATGATATCCTACCATTAGTACCTACACTTTGCAACTTTTACATACCTAACCTTTCCCTTCATCCTCTTTATCATCTTCACCACCACAAAATCCACCCATTCGTCGCTCTACAAGACAAACTAAACCTCCATGTCACCTCACTGATTATATCTGTTCTACAATACCCTTTACCTCTCCTCATTCTCTGTCTTCAGTCATCCCTTATGACAATCTCTCCCCTTCACATTAAGTTGTCTAAGCTAGACTTACCTTCTAAAAAGAACCCACTACCTACCATTAAGCAATTCAACATCAAGAATGGAAAGATGCCATGCAAGTTGAATTAAAAGCTTTACAAGATAATGAAACTTATGATATTAAGTTCTTACCTGAAGGAAAAGTTGCTATTGATTGTAAATGGGTCCATATGTATAAGTATAACGCGGATGGGAACCCCCAACGATGTAAGAGTCGCGTGGTAGCTAAAGGATTTACATTGCAAGAAGGCCTGGATTATACTGAAACTTTTTCGCCTGTAGTAAAAAAAAAAACAACAACAATTTAACTTCTATTAGCTCTAGTCAAAAACAAAAATTGGTTTTTACATCAACTAGGCATAAACAATGCATTTGTACATGGTGGCTTACTTGAAGAAGTTTATATGAAGCCTCCCTCAGGTCTTGTTCTTCCTCATCCAGTCCTCGTATGTCATCTTCTATTGGCTGAAGCAGGCTAGTCGCCAGTGGCATTCCAAGCTAACTTCTACCCTCCTTTCAATTGAGTTTGACTAATCCCAATTTGATCACTCAATGTTCCGAAAGTCCCTCCACAACAAATTCATCATCTTGTTGATCTGTGTTGACGATCTGCTTCTTGCCAGCAATGACATGCAACTGATCCAAACCGCCAAATGATTCTTGGATAACACCTTCAAGATCAAGGACCTCAGACTTGAAAAATATGTTTTGGGGCTTGAATTAACACAAACATCCTCAGGTATAAACTTATTTCAACATAAATATACACTGGACTTACTTCATGATACATGATTTATATACTGAAAACCAGATATCATACTGTCTTCAATCGATGAACATCTTCCTGATTCGACGCCTTTCCGCTGACTAATTGGAAAGCTTATCTACCTAACCACTACTCGCCCGGATATCTCATTTGCCGTGCAGTAGTTCTCATAATTCATGAACATACCAACCAAATCTCACCTACAAGTGGTGCATCATATTTTGCGATATTTGAAAGGATCTCTAGGTCAGAGGCTTTTGTTTTGGACCAATTCTCCTCTACAACTCTATGCTTTCATAGTCCCACTAGGGTACCTGCCCTGTAGCACCCCTTTACCGCAGGGTACACACCGGGATGCTCGCAAGTCATTCCGATATATATCCTACGATAAGGGTCAACTACGATCAATCACAACTAACTCCTCACATGGCATCATTATAAAACATTAGTATAAAAATCATAATAATTTGAAACTAAAAATTTCCTCTTTTCATTTCATCAAAACCAGAAATGTATACATATGTCATCTTGTACTGTCTGTACATTAACACCAAAAT
>JAOSBN010099222.1:0-11433 GCA_027563595.1 Erythroxylum suave
AGGTTCATAATAATAGAACCATTCTCTTATGGAGGATATATGAAAACTAGCTCCTAATTTGAAGAGTCATAAATTAACTGGTGACTTCTTACTTTCAATTATTATTGTTGCTTTAAAACAAAAAGATTGTCATTATCTAAAGTGATTACAATGAAAAATTATCCTCTTTAAACTTCTCAATCTTAAATTTTGCTGCCATTACCTCTATCCTAAATATGTAGAACATCTAAAAGCATATTCTATGATTAGTCCAATTGCTTGTATTCCTCTCTACTCATTGCCCCACTAAGATGTGCCATGCGCCTCTTAGTGGATCTAAAGATAACCTCTAATTCTAGAAAAGTCGAATGAAAGCTAAAAGGAGTGAAGCATCAAATGAATAACCGTTCTTAATTTCTTACAAGATACCCATGCTTTCAAAGTTCTAGTAATATAGCCTTTTAAGAAAGAGTTACAAATACACCAAATCATTTGTCACAGGTTGAAATACAATGATACACCATATCACTTATTTAGTATGTGAACTTGGTGGTTACTATACTAAACAATATCTGGTGTTAAGATTTTATACATTCAATTACTGAAGTTTAGGGATATTTTATCAAGCTTTATGACAAACACTATTTCTAAGTGTGAGGAGAAGATAGCACGAATACATTGACGGCGTGAGAATGTTTATGAATTTTGTGGCTAAAAAAGAAGGCAAAGATTGTGAAATTTCATGCCCTTGGGCATGTTGCATGAATTGTTATATGAGGTCTCAGATGAATGATTTTGACCATTTGTGCAATTTGGCATAGACCAATCATACACCCACTGCGTTTTACATGGTGAACTATCAGAATATAGATTTATCTTTAGGGAAGAAAGGGTTGACACTGTAAACATATGCATTGATGGGATGAGCAATGATATTAATGAAGGTGATGGTGATGAGGAGGATGATGGCATGCAAGATTTGCTTCATGATGTGACTTCTTTCTTAAATGATTTTCCAATTGATCGGGATGGAAGGAGTCCCCTAATAGGCATCGGAGATTCTATTATGGGTGCCTTTCATGAATTGTTGAGTAAAGCAATTGAAGAGTTGTACCTCGAATGTGCAAAATTTTCAAAGTTGTCATTTTTAATAAAGTTTCTTCACTTGAAAGTATACAACAAGTGGAGCAATAAGTCATTTGACATGTTATTTGCTCTGCTGAGAGATGTATTACCTAATTGTAAATCTTTGCTGAGCAAATCAATTTCTAAGGAGCCTAGGTTTAGGTTACGTGTCGATACATACATGTAAGTATGATTGTTCCCTGTTTTGGAAAGAATATGGGGACTTGGAAAGTTGTCCCCATTTTGGAACATCAAGATGGAGAATTAACAATGGTAGGGTTAAGAAGATACCTTATAAAGTTTTGTGGTACTTTCCCTTAACCCCTAGATTACAACGATTATTCATGTTAAGTAAAACTACTCAACAAATGACATGGCATAATGATAGGCCTAAAGGTGATAGTAATATAATGGTCCATCCTTCTGATGGAGAAGCTTGGAAGAGCTTTGATGAGCTTTATCTTGAGTTAGCCAGAGAACCATGTAATGTTAGACATTAGCTGTGATGGATTCAATCTACATGGAAATTTGTCACTTTCATATAGCATGTGGCCTGTTGTTCTCTTAGCATACAATTTACCCCCTTGGATGTGTATGGATGAGTAATTTTTTATGCTATCACTGGTTATTCCAGGTCCAAAAGCGGTGGGTAGAGACATTGACATCTATATGAGACCACTAGTAGATGAGTTAAATGAGTTAAATGAGTTATGGGAAGATGGTTTTGATGTTTTTGATACTTCAAAAGGAGAAAATTTTCGAATGCATGCAGCGTTAATGTGGACTGTCAACCACTTTCCAGCCTATGGTACTATTTCTAGTTAGAGCACTAAAGGCTATAAGGCATGCCCTTCTTATAACAAGCACACTTCTTCTTGTAAGTTAAGAAGTAAGATTGGTTACTTAGGCCATCGGTGTTTTCTTCCTTATGATCATCCATGAAGAAAAAGCAAGAAGTTTGATGGCAAGAGTGATCATCAGCTTACACCTAACTTACCAAATGGAGATGATGTGGTGGAACAATTATATCATATGCAGAATATATGTTATGGACCCTAGCAATAAGAGGAGAGCGAGATTGGAAGGAGAGTTGAATTGGAATAAAAAAAGCATTTTTTTTATCTACCATATTGGCATAAGTTAAGATTGAGGCATAACCTTGATGTCATGCATATATAAAAGAATATTTGTGACAATATCCTTGGTACTTTGATGAATGTTGAAGGTAAAACCAAAGATGTAATCAAGACTCGGCTTGATTTGGAAGATATAAACATTCAAAAGGAATTACACTTGAAAAGAGCAGTTGATGGAACTATTATGGCAAAACCTGTAACATGCTATACAATGTCTTCTAATGAGAAGAAGCAGTTTTGTGAGTTTGTAAAGCAGGAGAAATTTCCAGATGGTTACGTATCTAATATATCTAGATGTGTTAATATTGATCAAAGGAAGATTAATGGACTTAAGTCTCATGATTATCATACATTGTTACAAAGCATTCTTCCATTAGGCACGTGTGCCATCTTGAATAAAGATGTGACAAGTGTTTTAATAGAGTTGGGGGACTTCTTTCTTCAAATTTGTAAAATGAAGTTTGAATAAGGATGACGTACAGAAGATGTGTGATGAGATAACTTTAATCTTATGCAATCTTGAAATGATATACCCACTAGCATTCTTTGAAGTCATGGTACATTTGGCTATTCATTTGCCAAATGAAGCTTTACTTGGTGGACCGGTTGTGTATAGATGGATGTATCTAATTGAGAGGTATTATTTAAATTTATCCTATCACTTAACAAAGTTAAGTAAATAGTGTCCTATCTAATTATGGTTAATCTTTTTTTAAGATTCCTAGGTACACTAAAGAGATTTGTTAGAAATAAAGCACATCCATAAGGGTCAATTGCTGAAACGTATGTTATTAAAGAGTGCATGACATTCTATTCAATGTATCTAAAAGGAATTGAAACCAACTTCAACTTACCAAAGTGAATCAATGATATGGTTGATGGTAGTGACATATCAGTGTTCTTCCAAAGATGTTAGCCGATTGGTGCTGCCAAAACAATTGCTCTTCCTACAGAAGAGTTAGAGATTGCACATTGGTATGTACTTATGAATTGTCATGAGATTGGGCCCTTTATTGAGTAAGTCTTTCTAACCTATTGTCAAATTAAGATGTGTACTATGTAGAGATATTTCATATAATCTTGATTGAATTTTTTTGATCTATAGTGAGCATATGGATGAGTTGAGGCAATAAAGTCCATTATATGTTGACAGGAGACATAGAGAACAATTTTGTTCATGGTTAAAGCATCGGGTAAGAAGAATCTTTGTACATGGTCTACATTAATAATTATATATTATTAACTAATTTTCATTTGTTGTTATAGATGACGACATTAACTAGCTCCTGTGAAGGAAGTATCTTTAAGTCTTTGTATTCATTAACATGTGGATCTTATAGTTTGGTGCAGAAGTACACTGCATGCAATACAAATGGCATGCGATTTCGTACTGAAATCTATGATCTGCGTAGGGTACACAAAATAGTGGTGTTGCAGTGTTAGGAAATTATGGGGAAGATAATATTACATTTTATGGGGGGTTGACAAATATTATCGGGTTTGAATATGTTAGAGGTAAAAATGATGTACTTTTTAGGTGGAAATGGTATGATCTTGCAAATTCGAATATGAGGGTCAAGAATATGAGGGTCAATGGCATTGTAAAAAGCATCAACGTAACTAAGTTATGGTATAAGGACGACCCATTTATTTTGGCAAATCAAGCGAAGCAAGTCTTTATTTGGTAGATTTGTTATTCGGTCTAAATTGATGGATTATGCAAGAATGTGAAGTTAGACGTGTGTATGATATCCCTTCACTTGATAATGAAGAAGGTTCAAATGACGTTGAAGAGTCTGATGAAGTTCCAGTGGAAGTTGAGGAATGTTCCTTAGTGTTTTTAGATCGAAATGATATTCCATATGATGTAATAAATACTATTTTATTGAATTCTGAGCAACATTTGAATGATGATTTGGAGGACTTAGACACAAGTAGTAGTGAGAATGAATGTGATATTGTATTAGAAGAGTCCATCGGCGACAATGATGAATAAATTCTTATTCATCAATTAAACCTATGTTGTTTTATCTTCATTGTTGTAAACAGATTTTATTATAGATTTATATTCAACACTAAGATAGCACTTCCATTTCACCATTTCTTTATATGCAGCATCCATGCTTCTCTTTGACTCGAATGCATCTTCATGACACTCTTCCACACAAGCTTACAGTTTCAATGTCTCAACCTCACAACAACTAATATGTTTCTCTAGCACAAGAAGCATCTCTTTCATACGTCATACTTCTTCTTGTAATGACTTAAAGGCCGTTCTCAGAAACCTCAAAAGTAGCTACTGTTGCTTTGTGTCGGCGAGAATCATTGTCAAATAGTAACTTTTTGCTATCATAGATTTCAATGGGCTTTTCAGAACACAAGTCTTCACCCATAGACCCCTTTATTTGGGCAAGTTTAGATGAGAAGTGTATGAACTCCTTTACACCTTTAACAAAAAGCTCATAGTCTAATGATAGACGCTAAAGGTTTCAAAAGTCGCTTCTGCAATATTTTGCCTCTTCTCATGATTAATCATATTCATGGATTCAAGAATGCAAAGCAGCCCCTCACCATATAAGAAGAGAGCATACTTTTAAAACAGTAACCTTTCATTTACAACTTGCCTATTCTTTTTAATGAGGTAAAGTTAAAAATAATAACAAAAATGTTAGGTATAGGCCGATATTATTTCTAAAATCCCTCTTTTAAACCATCTTTTTTCTTGTAGCAATACATTGTTTCTTAATGTTATAGCTCTAATGAATGGAATTATTTCTGAAATTTTTGTCGAATTATAAAAATAATTAGATGTTTTTGAAGCTTATACAAAAGTAGTATCATTTTAATAAGTTCAATTGCTTCTTTTCATATAGGATACTGAACAAGCTCACACCTGAGAAGTTTGATTTTCTTAAGGCTCAATTGATAGATTCTGGCATAACATCTGCTAATATCTTAGAGGTGAATAATCTTCTCTCTTTCTTTTTACTCTTTGCTATTAGGAATTTTTAGCTCACTATTGTCTTGAAACACAGGGTGTGCTTTCACTAAAAAATGAAATATGAAATTTACTATGGTTTTGTATACTCATTTATCTATGTTTTGCATATCAATATACTATGGGAATTTTTTATGGTGGGCTTGGATGGATGCTTGGAAAATGTGGCATTTAGTTTTTGATACTGGGTAGTTTGACACATCATCATTACTCCTTATTTTGGTTTTATCATGTAGCATATCCTTCATATTATCATGTAATCATGAGTACAAAGTGCGGGGACAAGGTTGTCAAGCTAGTCTTTGATCTGATAGAAACCTAAAGTAAAGTTTTTTTTCATCTAAATTTTATGTCAACAATTGATATATATTTGCAATATATACCATGTAGAAGTGTGTTGATGGGTAAAACAACAGTATTCAAGCAGCATATACGTTATTTTTGAAATTGTGTAATCATAATTTTATTTTAACATTTTGTCCTAATTTGTAGTTCAAATTGTTTCCAGGAGGTTGGCTTCCTCTAACGTGTAATATCTCGAAACCTGCATGAGTCAGATGTTTAAGCAATTTTTAGGTATGACTCGATTTTAGTGTTCAAGCAATTATCTTTTGCTGCTATCATTTTTGTGCCTTTTATCCCTACTGTCAAGGTACTAAGTGACCAATAGTTTAGGAAATCGTCTCTTCATCACAATGAAATTTGTTTTATTTTTTATATAGGCAAGTGGTATTAATCTTCCATTCACAAATCTCTGAGGCATTTATGTCAATCGAGCTATTGGTGTCAAGATCAATAAATAGTTAATTTATTATTTTCTTTACTTGTTTCAAAGTTGGTAAAAAATGATATTGACTGCTTATATGTTTTCTATTTGTGTTGTGGGTTTAAGACTTTTTTTTATCTATAATAGAACTTTTAGTTGTTTGTGAAAGTAGTGGATTAACCTTTAAGGCTTCTGCAAAGTTACTTTCCACCTCAGAAATTCGACATTATGCTTCTTGGTTAATTCTTTTGACTTGGTCCTCAAAAACTTTTTGTTGTCTTCCATTTTTAGTAATGAGCTTGTCAACTTGCATTTTAAGCTTTTGAAACAAACTTTTGTAATCAAATTCTACCTTTGTTTTTAACATATTCTCAACCTTAATAGCCTACAAAAAAATGATGTTTCAAAATAACCAAAAGATGGTTAATCTTATAACTTGTACATAGACAACAAGAAACTATAGAAATAGTAGTCTTATTACATATTATAAAAAACATCAAGTAATAGGATGTAAGGAAAATTAGCAAATGAATTCAGGTAGCTGAAGATATACACATAAAAGTTTGGATGTTAAATGAATCTTTAACTAATCTTGTAAGGTTTGAATCACAAACTGGAACATGAGGACTGTTTAGCATCTGCTAACTCTGCTAATGCTTCCTCCAATGCTAAAAACCCAAGTAAAGCTAAGAAGCCTTAGATTCTTTTGGTTTCCAAGTGATTGGTCTGTTAGGTTGAGATATTACCTTAGAGGATGTAATTATTGTGTAATACCTACACAATCTTTGCATACTAGAATGGCCTTGCATGTAACTTAGAAATATAAAATATATATAGAAGTTAGAGGCTCATATCACTTACTTTACGTTCTTGTGAGGTTGAGGTTTTAATCATAATGTTGGTTATAGTTTGTGGTTTATATGAACAGTTATATGCTATGTAGTAGCTGTTCGTTGATTTGTGCTTTAAATTACTCGAGAAAGTAGAGTAATTCACTTATGGAAATGCTTATTACCAATTAGATCTTTCCCAAATGCTGCTGAATTGGCCAAAAGATTATGTACTTCTTTGTTGTGTAGTGTTCTGAAATCTTAAAAAAGCAACTCTGTGAAAGATAGCTACAATATTTGTTTTGAAGTAGATTATATCCTCAATATACCCTCTTTTTCTTTTTTCCTTTCTTTTAATGTGTGTCGATGCATTCACTCGTCACTTGCTTATGGTTGGCATGGCAGGCTTTTCCTTTGATATGGATTAAGATCATACACATAATAAATAATTGGAGGCATGGCAAATAAAATTCATCTATGGAGTTGAATAATCTCATTCAAGAATTGTCTTTTATCCAATTCATTGGAATCTACAAAATCGCAAATTTCTTACAAAACATCAGATCATGTTCACTTCTTGACAGAGTGAATGATTATGCATTTTCATGACATTTCTCTTCCAATACTTTGGCTCTTCTCATTGTCCCTGCAAAACTCTCTTCCATCTTCATATTTTGTCATACTCTGCATTGAAGTTATAGCTCAGCTTCATTCGAACCACACCCTAGTTCGGTCAGAAACTTGTAGAGGAGGCATATGTTTACACAACTTTTTGTATTCTAATCTTGTTTGTGTGGGTAATCTTATATAGTCTCATGAAGATGTTGATATTAACATACAAAGATCATGTGTAGCTTTGAACTAGAAGTAGTTTGTATGGTTTGTTCATTCACTTAGATCCCAAGTTGCTGGTTATTGTAATGTCTTATGCATTTCTCATTTAACGAGTTAATAACTTGAACGATTTTCGAATCGAATTGTTTATAGATTGTTCATAATGTTCTTCAATTTCAAGTTTTAGACACCTAAAACTGAGTAAAACATGAAGGGTTAAGAAAGAAGACCTTATTTAGAGATTGTCCTTAATGTTCTTCAATTTCATGTTTTAGACATCTTGCCTTGCATCTCAAGATCAAACTAACAAGCCATATCAATGCAAAGCAGATAAATTCTGTAAAATGAGATAAAAGACTCATTGAAATCCAAATAAGTTTTCATTCCTATCACCCTTGCTTCTGCCCACTATAAGTTCAATCTATAAATTGATAAGAAGCATCTATATTATCCAGCAAGGCAAGCTAACTTAAGCATTCCCTAGTTAGGGTAGAAATTGGTAACATATCCAGTTAGTGTCAAAGGCAAAATGTTAGGCTACAAGTGGCACAACCATTGAGTTTCAGAGCCTGTGAAGTTACAGAAAGACTTTTCACATAATATTACACTGCATTGAATATCTAAAGCCAACCATATGAACATTTGAAACAAAACTAAAAGAGGTTATTACTTCACTGATGTAACAGCAGGGATTCTAAGTTGGTAACAATCTCAACTAGTTCTCATCAATTATTTAATGATGATTAACCTGCTTCTTCTGTTGACATAAATATGTTGAGGCACTCTTATTGCTGATGATTTAAGTAAATTTTTATGTCCTTTACTACTTATGTTGTTGATCAAGCTAGCTTAGTTCTAGGGTTCTTAGGTAATATTTCTAGTAAGAGATCTCCTTACAACTAGGAGGTTTCTTATCATGTCATTCTTAGTTATTGTGATGCTTAATTGAACTTTTAGAGAAAAAAATTTGTTTACACATACTTATTTTGTTGAGTGCTGATTTTACATTTTGACTGATCTTGAGTGTAGTTTCAATGATGGCTTATATACAATTAAATTGATTCTTACATATTGCATGGATGCTATTGATTCTCAATTGATAGTTGACAGTGATCTGATTACAGTAATCGTTAATTCATAGTTTAGGTACGATTGTTTGAACAAAAAGTGGATTAGGGCATGGATTATTAACTGTCCCAGCATTTTGTGCTAGTTGCATCAACTACATATGTTCAAAGCTTACCAACAAAAAGAATTTAAAAACTTTGTTATGAACATAAGTGTTCTTCATTGCTTTTTTGACATACACATAATAATAAAATATATTTGGAATTGTATATACATAAACATAACACATATTAATTATCCATAATCTTTCTTCTTCACCAACTCTCTCTGATTCTCTTCTCTTCTTGCTTTCTCTGCATCTTGACAGCCAACATGGTTCTGAATGTAACTTAAAACTACAGTAGGATTGCTTTACAATTTAATCTTGGTAGTGGAATTGTGAAACCCTTAAGTTCCTACTAATCAATTTTGATGTCGATGCACCGACGGTTAAAGTTAAAGGTTCTACAGATGCCTTTGGTGACATGTTTAGTGCTTGTGACAATTTTGAAACCATTATTAGACAATGTCTTGAACAGGGTTGGAGAGCTTGAGCTCATTGTTTAGCTTGAAAGCAGTTGGGAGTATGCTCCCTTTATTTCTGAAAAATTGGACCATATTTTCCTTATGAATGAATCTTAAGCTCAAGATTTAGGTCATGCCACAAATGACATTGCTTTTATTCCTTGTGTTATGGGGGGATGAGTATAATAAGCTATAATAATTAAACATCATTAACTATCTAAAGTGCCAAGAAGATTCAGACTTAGCAAAATGGATCTATTTTCATCACGAGGGGTGTTGCTTTCACCAAATAACTTATTCAAAATGGGTCAATTCTAAAAGAAGTCATTTTGGATTGCCAACCAGCATTAAATATGACATACATATTAGAAATGGAAATGATTTTTTTCAACATCAAAATGGTATATTGATAACTGATTTTATGCATATATATGCATAATATCTACCCAATTGCAATTTCATATGAGTTGCCTTCAGAAATGTTATCATAAAGCAATTTTTGGAGATCAGTCATCTCTCTCTTTGTTTTTCTCCTATGATGTGGATTGGTAAATAAGGTGTGATATAACTGTTAACGAGGATTGATAGATTGGGTGCTGATATGGAGTGATCATTGCAAATTGTGGGCAACCTAAGAAACGATGCCAAACCAACTATGGTTTGCACTGCTAATGAATCATCAGCATGTGAATTTCCATTTCCTTTCCTGTTAGACTTTTATCTTGAATACATATAAACTTATTGTCAAGTAAGATCAGGCATGACACACATAACCCGATCTTATTATTAGGTACTTATATTGTGCACAATTTGTAATTTTTCGATCTTTGCCCTTTTACATTGAGTTACTAGATCTTTTTTTAGTTGTACACTATGTTGTTTTCTTTAGATATGGTTGATGATTATTACTTAATCAATTAATAGTATTATTGAAATCTAATTTTGAATTGAATGCAGGTGATTGAAATTGAACCTGGTCTACCCAATAAAAAGAATAAAGCTACACTAAGCAGCTTAGTACGAACACAACTGCAGTCGTGGTACCATTAGCTTCTTGGAAGTGTAGCTGATGAGCCATCTACTCGTGCACAGCCAGAAGATCACACACCTACACCTTGTGATCCTACTCCAACACTAAGAAATATCACATTTGCGCCTATTACTCATCCTAAAGATAAGTATCTAAAAATTTTAAGAATGCGACGCAATATTAGTTCTCCGTTAAGTTACCAAGAGATGCCTCCATCAACTTCGCAAGAGATGCTTCCAACTTCTAATCAGCCACCAGTAAATGACACTAGCCCCTTTCCCAGTATTAGTGCTACTTTTGCAAGCACTACAGGTATGATCTTTCACATCACATTGGTTAAACATATAAGTTTAATAATTTTTTTTGTCTACCCAATTAAGAGTATGTTACATGTTTATTGTAAAATACTCCTTGCTATATTTTAGGATCCATGACTAA
This sequence comes from Erythroxylum suave, assembly GCA_027563595.1. Classification (NCBI taxonomy): domain Eukaryota; kingdom Viridiplantae; phylum Streptophyta; class Magnoliopsida; order Malpighiales; family Erythroxylaceae; genus Erythroxylum; species Erythroxylum suave. The sequence goes on from JAOSBN010099222.1 coordinate 10,769, forward strand.
TCCAAAAAAGACAAGGGGTGTCACAAAAGAACACGGATTGGAAAAGATTAATAAGGCGATAGGTAAGAGATTGGAGATAGAGATCTCCATCGCTGAAGGACAACCAACCAACTCCATACAGTTTGCCAAATTATTGAGTGAGATTGGTGTGGTATCCCGAACTTATTTACTTGTAAGAACAAAATGGAAAAAAAAAACTAACGAGGAGTTGGACATTGCATTTGATAAGTTAGACGTAAGTATTATAAACTATCTAATATGTACATGTTTTCCATATGCAGAAAGCTTTAACCAATAATTTATATTTTTTGCAGTAAAAGTTGGAAGACAACGGAATGAGGACAGACGAGGAAGTACATGCTACTGTGAAGAGGTTTCCTTCTTTAAGATCTAAAGATCGAAGATTTCATTTAAAAAAACATTTTACCAAGCACAGAAAGGATGTTAAGCCGTAACATATCACAGTGGCGGAGTGGATAGATTTATGTGAATATTGGGAGCAATCAGCTACAAAGGTTAGTTAATTTGATCACAAGACTTAATTTCACCACTTTTTTGACAACTAATTATTTTTTATTTATGAATTGTGATTTATAGATGTTATAATAGATTTTGTTACATTTATGGTTAGGAAAAAAAGTCAAAAAGCCAAATTGGCTAGGAGT
>JAOSBN010099243.1:0-11432 GCA_027563595.1 Erythroxylum suave
ATAATAGAAAATACTAAAATATCATGAGGTTATTATTGGAAAGTAAAATTTTCACCGCATAAGCAGTTTCCTACCGCAACCTCCTTTCTGCTTATCTATTTCTGCGGTAGCACCGTAATTTTTCTCAACCTGCGGTTGTCGGCCGCAAATCCAAACATATCTTTGCATTTGAAAACTGTGATAGATAATTACTTATCTCCACCGCATCGCAGATCCAAACGCACCCTATGATGCCAAGAGGTAAATTAAACATGCAGCAAAATCACATAAACAGTAAAGACCTATACCTGGTACCTGGAAAAAGAGGTCGAAGAGTGAGTAACTCAGCCATAATAGCACCCATTGCCCACATACCTACAACAAAGTTATATATCCATTAGAATACTCGATACATATGTGATACGGTTACATTAATTCGTAAAATGTAGAATATAATTGATCTGCTACTAACTAACTTCATAACCAAATATGAACGATTGAGGCAGAACTTCAGGATACCAGAAAGAGGAGTGGACAAAGAAAGAGGCAGAGTGCATAGTTACACCAAACAAAAGGACCAACTGCAACGACAATCAGTGTCAAGGGGACAAGCATAACAATCTTAAAACAGTCCAAATCTAAACTATAAAGATCCTGTAGATCGAGGTAGGTATTGATGAGTGGATTTCTGAACACTTAATTGATACCCATCAAGACAACAGGACAATAGGTGACAAGCAAAGAGTCTGCAGATACTTGAGGCAGTGGTTTTTCTAGTATTAAACTACTAATTAACTTCAATTGGATTTCTTACAGACTTCAGGCCTGCAACAACATCAACAACATATGATTAGAGAAGTAGAACAAAAGTTCAAGCAACAAAGGAGATAATGGATACAAAATTGTACTCCAGAACACGTATTTGCTTTGACTTCAACTTGATGTTGCATTAGCAATGCATTGTTCACATATGAGTAATTAGAAAATGAAAAAGAAAAATTTTGAAGCATTGATTAAAAGAAAATGGATAAGTTTTTATCATAAATTTAATAATAATAAACCAAAAGTTGGAAAAATCACAACAAATTACTGACGCTATTACGGTTTCCTCTCTATCACTAACACTAATAACAAAAACCTTTTGTGAAATATCACTATACCAGACAAAATCAACCAGAAGAATTAATAAACCAACATATAGCCACAATACCTTAGCAACGTCAAGAGGATTAACAATGACGGCGGAGACGAAAGCTACACCAGCGGCATAAAAGGCTCTCTCTTTGAAGCCTAAACTCATATCCTCAGATGGCGACGCCTTCTGAAAATCCTTATCTTATAGAGCTTCTTTAGAAGTAAACATAGTCTTCGTTGTCGCCGAAGAAACCACCGCTGCGCTTATCCATGATGGCCAACTTTGTCTAAAAAGTCCTACCATTTAAAAGTTCTTCTTCTTCTTCTTCTAGAAATAGCCACCTAATCATATTTGAAATGACTGTTCTAAATAGGTATTTGAGTTTTAGGGAATTTTATGTGACTCGGAGAAAACAAAACGAAGAGGCGTTTTGTTTTATATCAAAATTGTGGTGTTTTTGGAGCTTAACCCTTTATTATCGATACTGGGCAAATCCTAATTTCATATCGTCGAAAATGGGGGAGAGGAATTAACGAGACTTCTCAAACAAATTTAATCCTTAAAATATTACAATAAGAAATTTAAAGTATGAATACTCAATTAACCTTAAGGGATTTACTTATTCTTTAATTTGATAAATATATGACAAGTTTGGTCTTTTTATTTTATTTGAGTTTGTTACAAGTAGCTTAGCTTCAAGAGAGCAGAAATAAATAGCTCACTTGAGAGAACATTTTACTTTTAGTTTATTACAAATAGCTTAGGAGAGCATAAATAGTTGAGAAAAGATACTGTTCTTGCGATCAACTCTTATTAGGAGGATGGTCGACTAAATAGATAATGTCTACTATGTTCAACATAATTTCATGTTTCAAATTACTTTGTTTTCTTTTTTTGGTTATTAGGACTAGAAAGAGACAACAGTTTGATTGAACAAAAAGAGCAGAGACCTTGTTTTGCGAGAGTAACCAAAAAAAGAAGCTGGTTTATTACAATTATTTCAAAGAAGATACACGGCTAGCTCTTCTAATTGCCCAGACAAAAAAACAACAAAAACAGATACAGTGAGAAGCTACTATGCACGCGCCCTACTGCTGTTTACGTTCATTAAAGCAAAAATTATGATCTATTTTCTTTTTTTTCATTTTATCATGAATTTTAAATTTTTTAAAATATTTTTTAATTTAATATGTATTTAAATACATAATTTTAATTTTAAAATATCGTTAAAATACATAAATTTTAAATTTATAAAGTCATTATTTAATTTTTAGTTATTTATTTAATAAAATATAATAAATTTATATGAAACTAAAATAAAATATTTTTGTAAATTTATATATATATAATATTAATTATTATTAAAAATAGTGTAACTACAAAAATTAACAATTAAAATTTTTTTGGTTAATAAAAATAAAAATAAAAATAAAATTAGGTAACACTTAATTTCACCTTTCAATTTTATTTACCCTTACCCATACCATAATGTTTCATATTACATGCCATTTAATTAGATGATCTCCAAAGGTTCAAAATTACAAAATATTGATAACTAAAAATCAAAACAATGTTATCAAATTAGTTAAACTACAAACTAAAGTAAAAAATAATTAATTCAATTCAACTTGAGTTCACAAAAAAAAATTGTATGTATCAATTTATCAAACAAACTTTGGAATTACAATTGTAATAATTAATATTGATTTTTTACATCTTATTTTAGCATTTTTTCCATACTTAGCAAGTATACTAAATGATAGATAAATGTAAACTAGCCGCAATAACCATAGGAACAACTTAATTAAAAGGAACAATGCTGCTTTTATTTGTTCATACTTAGCAACTACACTAAATGATAAGATGAATGTAAACTAGCCCACAATGACCATAAGAACGACTTATTAAAAGGAACAATGCTGCTTTTGTTGACCATGGCGTGAGAGCCCTTGGTAAATTCAACTTGAGGTTATCATTTTCTATGAACGAGTAATTTGAGTTAATGCACTTCAATTTAGTACATGTTTGGATAGGTTTATATCTGTAGAGCCTTTTTTAGTATAGCTTTTTTTAGAAAAGCTTTTTTAAGAAACTAGTTGACTGGTTGACTGTCAATTTAAAAACAACTTTTTTGAAAGAGCTTCATACAGTAAACTGTTTGGCAACATAAAAATAAAAAGCACTTTGATTAATTTTAACTATACTTTATTTTGTAATAAAAATTATTTATGCATATAAATAATTTTTAAAGTATATTAAACAATGGGTTTACATTTACTTTACAATTGTTTGACAAATTCAATTCCACCTTGTAGGAAATTATTTGAAGAAATGTCTCATTTTCTTGTCAAAAATAAAACTAATATAAAAAATAAATTCTAAAACATATAAAAAGCTAAACCAACATGCTAAAATCAACAACCCCAATAAACAAACTTCAAGATTACAAGCAAGTTCATGTGATCGAAGTAGCAGATTAGGACCTACTATACAATAAATAAACCAATATGTTACAGTTGATTCTCAAGATGTAGAAACAGCTCAAGCTGCTGCTCTTTCTCGCGTTTCCACAGCCAATATGAATGCATTGCTAAACCAGATTGAAAGATAAACAAAAATGCATAGACATAAGTCAATCAGTTTGCTCAACTCACAGACTCGTCTAAACTTACCTTCGGTGACCGCCCTCGAACAAAAGAATCCATCATTAGCCAACGAGATGTCCCTCGAAAAAGGCACAGAGTCTAACGACACACCAAACTGAGTCTCGACCATCTTAATCTAAAAGGTGGTCTGACTCGAATCACCTATAGTTTCAATTAGAGTTTTGAGATCAGTTACTAGATACCCAGCAAAAACAGTTCCATTCCCCACATTAATAGGAAAACTAGACCCATCAATAAGAATCGCATTAGAAGCAGACACCAAAATCTCATCTTGCTTAAAACCCACAAATGCTTTCCAAGACTTAAGCTCATCGACGCCATTATTCTGCACAGTGAGTGTAGACTCGAACCTATAAGCTTGTCGTTTAGGATTCGTGGGCGTTAGCTATGACCCGCCATCATACTGGTAAGACAAGAACACCCCATTACAGTCCCTTCCCGCTAGCATCGGAGCATCTTCGGGTTGAGAGAAAGAATCCCTCATCAAAACAAATATAGATAGAGATATGAGATTCACATAAAAGCGTAAATGATGGAAAAAAAAGTCTACTCAAAAAAGCTAAAATGAGGGGCTATGAGAGGCTTTTTTGAAAAGCTCCAAATTTGAGCTTCTTAAAAAGCTATATTTTAGCTTCTAAAAATTCATTTCTATTTAAAAAGTACTTTTGGATTTTACGGCCAAACACTGATTTTTCTTTAAAATAGCTTTTGTAGTGAAAAACATGCTTTTTCATCCTCTAAAAGCTAAACCAAATAGGCACTTAGTCTACTGTAATATGGAAGACTTTTCAATATGAAATGTATATTATATTCCAATTGCAAATAATAGTAATTATTATTAATAGTAATTTGAATTAAATAAATATTTTAATTATTTATTTTTATGAATGATGATGAGTTAAATTCAATAAGTGAAGATGAGAAAGGCAACGATGACAATGATTGAGTATTGACAAAAACTTTTTTTTAAAATTTTGAATAGGTTAACAGTTTTGTTTTAATATTATAGAACAAGATTTTCATTATATTTAAACATTTATTTGTTTTGATGAAATTTCAAAATCATGTTTAGCAAATATCTATTGATATGTAAAATAATAATTTTCAATTATCAATATATGTAGTTTGAATATTTTATAAGAAAATATATAAATTTGTTTGCAAATAATATTATTAAAGAAAAAATTGCGACAAGTAATTTTTAGTCCTTAAAATTCGTACAATAATGACAAAATTAATCATTAGAATGTTAATTTTAATATGTTATTCTAAAAAGAAATGGCTATCATTAATTTGTGATGTTTATATTGGCAATAACCTTCATAACAAAAAGTTGATGATTAAGTGATAACAAAATTTCTTGTCACAAAAATTATAAATAGTAGTGATCATAGTGATAGTTCCATTTTTGTGACAATATTAAGTAGACACTAACTAATTAAATTTTTATTGACAAAAGTTTCTGTCACAAAAAGTAAAATATCGCGTGACGGTAAACCGTTTCGTTACAGCAAGAGAAAAATATTAGTGACCAAATTATGTTTTGTCACAACAAATATAAAATATTAGTGACTAACATATGTTTTGTCAAAATTATAATTTATTTCTGCCAAAATTTCTTTAGTGTCCAATTTTATATGCTTTTAGTGACATAAATTAGTGATAAAAGAAAATATGACACTATTTATATATTAATAGTGACAATTTAATTGTAAAAGTTACTAAATTGTCACAATTACCATTGTATTAGTGACAAAAAAATTAAATCTTCACGGTTAATCCAAACAATAGCGCCAATCAATTGTTTTGTCACAAAAAACCTCATATCTGCGACGAAATGATAGTTAGTCACTAAATGTCTTAACTCTTATACTTTAGTTTATGATAACTACTTTGTGATAATATATAACCTAATTTGTTCACAAAATAATTTTAATCTTTCATTCACTAATTCTTCACTATAATTTTGTTACTAATTTTAATTTTTCATTCACTAATTCTTCACTATAATTTTGTTACTAATTTTAATCTTTCATTCACTAAATTTTCACATTCACTAAATTTTCACTAACTTTAATTTTATATTCAAACAATATTTCATTCACTAATTTTAATTAACACAGATAAAACTACAAGAGACAATACAATTTTTTTTTTCTAAAAGAGAACACAATATTTCATTCTACAAATCAGTATTTTAGAATTTAGATCCATTTCCAATTAAAAAACAATAATAATTCAAATTCACTATATAAGCCCATATTCCTCAAATCCCAAAACACATACTACTATACTAGACTTTGTGAAAGTATGAGACAAGATTCGCAAATCACAAGTTAACATAGACAACATTCATATACAAGTCAAAAACTTAACACAGACAACATTGTCACAACTGTCCAACACAATTACACAACTCATGGATGGCATTTGGCAACCTTGAGGCAATTGGAATAACGGAGGATGATGGTGGAGGAACATAACAAGTTGCATTATGCGAGTTGAGTTTGGATGACGGAGGTGGAGGACCAAGGAGAATAGAGATATATGTGTGCCCATATAGGTATTGGCAAATATAATTACCAAAAAAAAACTAATTAACAAAATTCACACTCACTTTATTAAAAATCTCACTACACAACTCGTTGGAGTTGGGAACCTTACAATGCTTCCACACACCACATAACTTTTCTTTTTCACTCACTTTTATTTTAATTTTGTACAATCATTTTCACTCACTTTTATTTTAATTTTGTACATTCTTTTTCACTTATTTTTATTTTGATTTTGTACAATACCTATGTAATGGCCAAGTGGCCATATTTATAGGGAAGTAGATTCAGTAATAACAAACTATAATGCCAGTGAAGCTATCCAAAGGAGTTCATAGACAAAAACTTACTACAACTCATAATTTATAAGCATGTATTAAACCAAGTTTAGTTTCTAACATCCTCACTTAAACTTGGTTTAATCATTTTGAGCATGTTTTTCAACTTGTAAAATAACTCAACTTTTAAGGACTTTGTGAAAATATCAGCTATTTGATCTTTAGATGCACAACACTTAACTATAATTTCTTTATCTTTAACCAAATCTTGTTTGTAGTGATGTTTAATGTAAATATGCTTACTTTGACCATGGAATATTGGATTCTTTGTTAAGGTGATTGTTGATTTATTATCCTAGTGTTGTAATTGATTGAGCATCATCCGTAGCTAGATCTCTTGAGTAACACAATTTGTTACTGCTATATACTCTGCTTCTGCAATTGAAACAAAATGCTCTGCAACTAAGATGAAAGACATAACTTGAAGTTCTTTTTCTCTTTTTAATGTCACCAGCCTAATCATTATATTTATATCCATCTAATCGCATATTTTTATTGTTTGAATAAAATATACCATCATCACATACCTTTAATATATCATAAAATTTGTTTTGCGGCTTGCCAATGAGATTGTCACAGTGAATCCATAAATCTACTCACAATTTCTACTTCGTAAACAATACCTGGCCTAGTTATAATTAGTTAACTCAAACTTCTAATAAGTCTTCTAAAGTTTGTTGCATCAACCAAATTACCATTGCCATCTTTCACAAGCTTTATCCTTTCTTCAACTGGTGTTAAAATTGGCTTGCATGCATCCATCTTGAATTTCTTTAAAATATCTTTTGCATATTTCTATTGTGAAATAAATATGCCTTCATTTGTTTTCTTTACCTCAATACCAATAAAGTAGGACATTAATCCCATATTTGTCTTCTCAAATTGGCAATCGTATCCCTCTTGAATTCCAATAACAGTCTTGAATTATTATTAGTAAAGATCAAATCATCTATATGAAGACAAATTATAACAATGTCTCCCTCCTTGTTGATCTTAATATACAAATTATATTCATATAGAAACTTATGAAAACCATGTTCAATGAAATAATTATCAATAAAAGTATATTATGCCTTTGGTGCTTGTTTAAGACCATACAATGCCTTCTTTAACTGATAAACCTTATTTTCTTCTCCTTGTTTTACAAATCTTGATGGTTGCTCAATGTTTACTTCTTCTTCAAGTACACTATTCAAAAAGGCTGATTTAACATCCATTTGATAAATCCTCTAATTACTTTGAGTGACAAGTGAAATGATCAAATGTAAAGTATCCAACAGGTGCAAATACTTCAAAATAATCGATACCTAGCTTTTGCTTGTATCCTTTGCAACTAATCTTGCTTTAAAGTGTTCCACTTCTCCATTGGGCTTGTATTTTGTCTTATATACCCATTTGACACCAATAGGCTTCGTCCCTTTTAGTAAAGTGGTTAACTCACATATTTTATTCTTTTCTATGGAACATATTTCTTCATCCATTGCTTTAATCCAATGACCACCATTTACTGCTTCCTTGAACATTACTGGATCACAATCTCCAAAGATCCATTGCTTTAATCAAATGACCACCATTTATTGCTTCATCATCATTGTCATCATCACTTACTTGATAATCTTTCAAATAAGTGGATGGATGGCATTCTCATTGTGAGTGCCTAAGTGAAAGTAAAGTAAGAGGAGATGACGCTTCAGGATTAACATAAGTTGACTCTGTAGGAACTTGAGGTGAAGACAACTCTCTAGTTTAATTATTTGTTTCCAATTTGTTGTTTATGAACATTGGTACTATCGATGATTTCTTTTCTTTTTTTCACTAATCCCATACTCCATCTTCTTTAAAAGTAACATCTCAGTTGATGATCACTTTTTAAGTCTTTGGTTATAAAGCTTATAACTTTTTATTTCCATGCTGTAACTGAAAAATATACATTTTTCTGCCTTTTCATCTAGCTTCTTTCTCAACTCATCGGGTATATATGAATATGCTATACAACCAAATACCCTCATATGACTAAGATTAGGCTTTTTCCACTTCATGCTTCTTATGAAGTTTTATCACGAACACTTTTACAGTACACCTATTCAAAATATAAACCGTGCAAACCATGACCTTGGCCTATAAATTTTTAAATAACTTCTTACAAAATAACATGCTTCTGACCATATCTATGATAGTTCTGTTTTTCCTTTCTACTACTCCATTTTGTTAGGGAGTGTACCTAGCTATCAATTGATGCTTAATTCCATGCTTTCTTAAGAAATCATCATAGACAATATAATTTGTCCCTCTATCCGTTCTCAAAGTCTTGAAAGAATAACTATTTTGTTTTTCAATATACGCTAACAAATTCTTAAGTACTTCCCATGCCTCATATTTCTGCTTCAAAAAATAACCATGTCTTCCTATTATAATCATCAATAAATGTAATAAAGTATTTTTTACCTCCATTTGATGAAACCTCCATATAACATAGATCTGAATGCACGAGCTCTAGTGGATGTTTGGCTATTCATGCCTGCTTTGTAGGAAATGGATCTTTATGTTTTTTTCCCCTTACACATAACTTACAAATTTGGTCAGGAACTTAAATGATTAGCAAGCTTGAAACCCACTCTTTGTTTGTAAGAAACTTAATGCTACCAAAATTCAAGTGCCCAAGTTGCATGTGCCATAGCCAATTATCATTAATAGTCATAGTATTACAGCTAGAAGTATTATTGTAATTAAGATATGTTGGAAATAGATAATTGGATGTTATTCTCATCTTTAGGATCATGCCATTTTTTATATCACCCATGATGCATCCATCTTTATTGAAGTGTAAATCATAACCCTTTTCTGATAGTTGTCCAACGCTTAATAGATTTTGGCAAAGACTAAGAGCATAGTACACATTAGAAATATAATTTAAAGACCCATTCTTCAATTTTGTAGCAATCTTTCCTCTTCCAAAAACTGAAATATGGTATTTACCAACAAACTTTACTAAAGAATGAAATGATTCATCTAATTTGGCAAACATTTCCTTATTTTCACCTAAGTGATTGTTGTAACCCAAGTCCAACAAACATTGACAATTGACGCTATTATTGGTTTCATGTGCAACCATCAACAAGGTCTCTGTGTTATTATTCTCAACAACTCTAGCTCGATTATCTTTGTATTCTTATCTTCTAGCGAAACATTCTCTATTATAATGACCATGTTTTTTACAATTTTGACATTAGATGTGTGAATTGCACTCAGATTGATAGTGACCAAACTTTTTGTACTTGTAACATTGAATATTGGATTTATCTGAAATTTTTGACTCCTCTATCTCTGAAATTTGAACTTCTTTCACTACAAGAAAATCATAAATTAATGTCGAAAATTTACCGACAGAATAAATATCGTAGCTATTTATCGACAGATTACAAGTTACTGTCAGTAAATACATTGTCAATGTTTAAACATGGCGACAAAAACAATTGTCGTCAGTAAAATTGGAGGGAAGGAATTTTGTGAAAATCTCTGACGACATATAGCGACGACGAAACCATTACCCTCTGTAAAAATTACGGGAGTGCTTCCCGCAATTAAATAGCTCCAGACATTTACCGACGGCAACTATTCCATCGGTGAGTTTGGATCAACGTCAGTTATTTATCGACGGACAATGTTTTCTGTCGTAAAATGAAGCGGCAACACGTCCCGACTAAATAATTGATGAATTAAAATTTCGTCGGTAAATGTCAACTGGTTAATAAATAGAACAACGTCGTTTGGTTTAAACCTAAACGACATCGTTTCAATCATTTTCTTTAAGAGCATAGTACACATTAGAAATATAATTTAAAGACCCATTCTTCAATTTTTTAGCAATCTTTCCTCTTCCAAAAACTGAAATATGGTAGTTACCAACAAGCTTTACTAAAGAATGAAATGATTCATCTAATTCGGTAAAAATTTCCTTATTTTCACCTAAGTGATTGTTGAAAGCCAAATCTAACAAATATTGACAATTGTCGCTATTATTGGCTTCATGTGCAACCATCAACAAGGTCTCTGTGTTATTATTCTCAGCGACTCTAGCTCGATTATCTTTGTATTCTTATCTTCTAGCGTAACATTCTCTATTATAATGACCATGTTTTTTACAATTTTGACATTAGATGTGTGAATTGCACTCAGATTGATAGTGACCAAACTTTTTGTACTTGTAACATTGAATATTGGATTTATCTGAAATTTTTGACTCCTCTATCTCTGAAATTTGAACTTCTTTTACTACAAGAAAATCATAAATTAATGTCAAAAATTTACCCCGACGGAATAAATACCGTAGCTATTTACCGTCAGATTACAAGTTACTATCAGTAAATACGTTGTCAATGTTTAGACATGGCGACGAAAACAATTGTCGTCAGTAAAATTGGAGGGAAGGAATTTTGCAAAAATCTCTGACGACATATAGCGACGACGAAACCATTATCGTCGATAAAAATTACGGGAATGCTTCCGGCAATTAAATAGCTTCAGACATTTACCGACGGCAACTATTCCATCGGTGAGTTTGGATCAACGTCAGTTATTTACCGACGGACAATCTTTTTCGTCGTAAAATTAAGTGGCAACACGTCCCGACTAAATAATTGATGAATTAAAATTCCGTCGGTAAATGTCAACTGGTTAATAATTAGAACAACGTCGTTTGGTTTAAACCTAAACGACATCGTTTCAATCATCTTCTTTAAGAGCATAGTACACATTAGAAATA
>JAOSBN010099274.1:0-11431 GCA_027563595.1 Erythroxylum suave
CTTCCTTGCTAATTTTGTTTGCATAACATGACATATAGGCTAGCTTAGTTCCATTAATTGGTTTCGATTAAGTGAAACGACCCGAGGTTGCATTATATATTGTAATCCTTGGGAAAAAATATTTTTGATTTGGCCTCCAAGGGTAAGAATAAAAAGGCTTGAGTCACCCACGCTTTAAAAACCTCACGCCAAAAACAACTCATAAAGATTGGTTCGCAATCACGTACAATTGAAAACGACACTCCATGTAACTAAACTATTTTCTTAGTAAATACCTCAGCCAACATACGTGTCATAAATGGGTGCTTCAACCCAATAAAATGAGCATACTTGCTTAATCTATCCACTGCAACTAAAATACAATCAAATCCATTCAATCTTGGAAGGCCAGTAATAAAATCAAGTGCTATGTCCTCCCAAACTCTAATTGGAATGGGAAGTGGATGTGAAAGGCCTGTAGGAGACAAAGTGTCATATTTATTCTGCTGACATATTGCACAGGCTACAACAAACTATTGGACTACTTTCATCATGCCGAGCCAGTAAACACTAGCAGCAATATGTTTGTAGGTGTGAAATGCCCTAAAATGCCTGCCTTGTGATAAAGAATAGTATTCTTCCAAAAGTCGTGGAATCCAAGAAGAAGTAACAGGTAAGGTAATGCGCCCTTTATAAAATAATCTCACATGAATGAGAGTATAATGAGGATAGGACATAGGATGTTGTCTCATTGCTTTTTTAGCTACTGGTACTATGGATCAGCAATCACATCTTTCTCAAATTATTGCCATTGAGCCTAATATGGCATTGAAATAGCACGTGATTATGCCTCTTCTTGCTATCTAGATAATGAATCTGCTACCTCATTAAGTAATCCCGGCTTGTACTCAATATCGAACTCATAGCTAAGTAATTTAGCAATCCAATGCTGCTGCACTAATATAGTGATTTGCTATTGCCACAAGTGTTGTAAGCTGTAATGATCTGTCTGTACTATGAATTGTTTGCCCACTAAATAAGGCTGCCAATAGCAGATAGTAAGAACTAAAGCCATGAGTTCTTTTTCGTAGGTAGGTTTGGCCAAGTTACGGGTAGCAATTGCCTCACTTAAAAAAGTAATTGGGTGTCTATTTTGCATAAGAACATCACCAATGACAAGGCCATATGCGTCACACTCAACAATAAATGGTTGTGTAAAGTCTGGCATCACTAAAACTAGTGCTAAAGTGATTGCCTTCTTCAAGGCATCAAAAGATTGTTAAGCTGAAACTGTCCACTGAAATTTTGCATTGCAATCTTTCTTAAGAAGGTCTGTAAGAGATTAGGCCAGCTACCCATACTGACGAATAAAACACCTATAATAACCAGTAAGGCCTAGGAAACCCCAGAATGCCTTCAAAGAGTGAGGAATTGGCCATTGAAGAACACTAGAGATTTTCGTAGGATCTATGGCTACCCTAGCGAATGAAACAATATGCCTAAGATATTCTATAGAAGTCTGCCCAAAGTTGTTCCTCTTACTGTTCACAAAATCCTCCATCCCATAGGACACTAAGAACAATATTAACATGAGATAAATGGTCACTCCAAACTTTTCTATAAATTAGAATATCATCAAAGAAAATCAATACATACCGTCGTAAGAAAGGGCAAAAGAGGTTGTTCATTGTAGCTTGAAATGTTGCTAGAGCATTCGTTAACCCAAATGACATAACTCAAAACTCGTAATGGCTGCAATGGGTTCTAAATGTCATTTTAGGAATATTCCCCCTTACTGACCTAGATTTGATGATAACTCGAACGAAGTTCCACTTTAGAAAAATATGCTGCACCCTTAAGTTCATCCAATAATTCTTAAATCACCAGTATTGGATATTTATCAGGCACTTTCACTTTATTTAACTCCCGATAATCTTCACAAAACCTCCAACTACCGTCTTTCTTTCCAACCAATAATACCAGACTATATAACGGACTGGTGCATGGTTATACAATCCCTGTTACTAACATGTTAGGGACTTGTCACTCAATTTCATCATTTTGGACATGCCTATATCAATAAGGATGCACACTTATAGCAATGACGCCAACTTTAAGTGGAATTTGATGATCAATCTTACGGTGTGGAGGCAAACCCATATGGTCTTTGAAAATAGTTGCATGACGCAATAAAAGTTATTAGAGATCTTCTTGACAAGTGCCTGAAGAAGAAAGGGATACTGCTTCGAGGTGAGGTTCTTGCCATAAGAGAAGACCAAACTGAATTTCTTACAACTTATGCGAAGAGCACAAGGAAACAGGAGCACTAAGAAGAAAAGGATTCCTTTGTAATCGAATCAATTTATCTTGAAATAGAATTCCATAGTTAACGCATGCCAGTTGGAGGTGACATCACCAATAGTTTGTAACCAAGAAATCCACCAAAGGAAAACAAATAACAATCCACATGAAACTGGAATTCTTGGAAAGAAAACCACCAGTTGACAAACCTCATTGGTTTTAGTATGATGACCATCACCCAAGCGCACACCAATAGATGCTGTTGGAGAAATAGGCAGTGAAAGTTTTCCATAATATTCCTGGAAATAAAGCAATGGCTAGCACCACTATCCACTATAACCATGACAAGGGTATCAATAATAAGACCACGTAAGCACATTGTTGGATAATGTAAGTGATTGCCTATAGAAAAATAAGGAATCTCCAACTGTAAAAGTTGCTCATCTAGCACTGCAATGGAAACATCAGGTGGTTATGTAATTTTGGGCAACAACAATCTACTGCTAGAACTTCCGCTTCTGCCTCACCCAAATTTAAAGTATGCAGGGTTTAGTTGTGAAACTGGTGAAGAGGGTGGTATAGTTGATGGTAACGGTAGCAAAGCCCTCAAGTGTGGAGGTCCTGGAATTCATTAGTAGTGTAGCGACGCGCATTTCAAGAGTTACTTAGAGGAGTGGAGCTTGATCGAAGAGGCACTATTGTAGAAGAGGGGGCTTAAGGTAGCTGGCAATTAGCCAAAACAACAATAGGCTGTGGGGTAATAGACCCAATAGATGAGACCAAAGATTGAGTAGATACAGATCCAAAAGTAATATAGCCCAAGGATCTGGTTCCCATCAAAGACCCAGCACGTTGCCCAACCCATAACCACACTGGCCTTCCTATTGTGGATTCTTCTTCTTCGATTAAATATCTAGTTCAAACTTGACTTCACGAGCCAGCTTCATTGTTTGGTATAAATCTGTAACCTTATGAGAATGTATTCAAGCACAAATATCCACATGAAGACCATTGAGAAATTGCCCAGTGAAAGCCACTTCTAGTCATTCTTGTATTTGAGCTAAACTTGCCATCAAATCTTTGATGTAGTTATCGACTGTGCCTATTTGTTTGACAGCAGCTAATAGTTCATAAGGACTGGGAGCCAGAAACTCCCAAAACATCCGAGGAGCTCACTTTTCACTTCAGGGAAGGTGATATAAGGATGAAGATCCTAAAGCCATGTCATCTAATGTAAGGCGTGCCCTTCCATGTTGACGAGGGAGAGGGTGACTTTTAGGTTTTCTGGAGTACCTTGAATTTGGAAATATTATTCAGCTCGATGTACCCAAATCAAGGGTTCGGTGCCATTAAAATTTGGTAATTCAATTTTCTTGGCTACCATTTGAATATCATCAAGAGATAACAAAAGAGGGGCAAGATTTGTAGAGAAGAATCGCACTCAGGAAGAGAAGACTAGTCACTCATAGCTCCTTTCGTTAATGTTTCGATCCTTCAAAATCATAGATAGCATTGATTTGATCTCGTCGAGTTGCAACTTATTATCAGTCATTTCAGTTGTCAATCATTGCTCCAAAAGTCCCATATTCTTCTCCATTGTTTCCATGCAATTATCCATTTTAGTATTTGTCATAATTAAAAAATAGTCCACCGGTAGTTCCACGCTCACCGCACCAATATGATAAAGTAAAGAATCTGGGTAGAAAAACTACGAATGGAAATAAAGAAAAATAGATAAGAATTCAAAACGAGAGACACTATTTCATTCAACAAAATAGGAAAAACAAGTTTCTCCTGCCTAAGCTACAACCGTGATAATTTCAAATACATAAAAAGATTTTTTAAAAAGCATTCTTTCTATGTTCTCCTATAAATAGTAAGCACTGCCTTGCCCGAGTTAGTTATCGCTTGTCATAATTCTTCTACCTCCTACTATAGGCAATCATTGGTTTGCTCATTGCAGTGTTCTATGTTAAAGCATCCTTCCCAAAAGACACATCGGCAACATCCTTGTGTGACACGTCAGCCGTAGGATTGCTAACAAACTAGTTGCTACTAAGTTTCCATATTAGAAGAGGTTTATATGGGGGTTTTAGGCTACTTTCTCTAAGGGGTAGGCAAGAGAGCTTCTGAACGGTTCATAGATGGTCTATTACAAGGATGACATGGTTGAAGGTTTATATCCAGTTTTTGTGACATAGTAGTTCCCTTGTAGTTTGGAAAATGAGTCGCGATTATAGCCTCTTGTTTCTCAGCTAAATAATAAGTTTGATGCAGCATCTTAAGGTTCAATACTTTTATGGGTAGCTTTATTTTAGGTTTTAGTCGTTTTATAAAGACAACCACCAGACATGTCTCATGAATTTGGAAGCAAAATGAGTATGTATTAAATAAGGAACAATAGCCTTGTACACTCCCCGTCTGTTAAAAGACCTTAAAGTCTCCTATTAGGTCTTCAAAAGTGCCCTTTTAAAGCATTGTGTGAGAGATGCTATATATTAGTTCCATGTTGATTCCTCCAGGGTAACTTAGTGTCAGAGGAAGAGCTGCCATTTAACTCCCTCCTGTACCATATAAGCTCTAACTATTTTCACTTTCACATTTGAGGAAGTGCAGTCAATCAAGAAGGACTAGACTCTAAATAAGAAGTTGTTAAGCTCTATACTAGTAAACAAAAAAAACTCTACCTAGTTAGCTCTAGTGGGTTTGGAATATATGGGGCGTTTCAAGGCAAAATTACCTATTGATAGACTCCTTTTCCTGTGAGAATTGGTGTCTCTGTGATTTGGGTACGGACATAAATTGTTAAAACATTTCCTGTAACTCCACCATCTACTGCTTTGCTAAGTTTGAGCATCTTAGAGTTTGAGTTGTGCCTCCAACCTATCTCTGTGTATTTCTTTAAGTTTTTCTTCCAACCTTTTAATGTGTTGACCGATGGTTCCCAGAAGCTAGGATTTGACCATACGTTTCATGTCGAGGAAGAAAGATTTACGGTGGCATTTGGCTTTTATGGATGGTTGACTTTGAATTTTTAATAGTGATGGCACACCAACAATTTATTCACACGAATATTCGATATGATTCTGCTACCTTTGCTTTTACTGTTGTATACGCTAGCCCACAGATTGCTACTCAGAAAATGTTATGGTCTTATTTGCAATGGATTGGTAGTGCAGTCGATTTGCCCTGGATCATTGGAGGTGATTTTAACGTTAAATTGGCCAATAATGAAAAACAAGTAGGTTCTCCATCTACTCTGATTGTCAACAAAAGATTTTAGGATTGTATGCAATGTTGTGGCTTGCATGATCTGTGATATATTGGGTTAAAAAATACATGGCATAAGGGGACCATATGCTCTTCGAAATGGTTGAAAATATTTCCCTATGCGACTAATAAAGACCTACCTGTTTTAGGGTCAGATCATAGGCCTCTGTTAGTTGAATTCGATAGTAACCTTAGAAATGAGATCTCCACATCAGCGTGTCGATTTCAATTCACTTGGCTCGCTTATGATGATTTTGATAAGTTAGTAGAGGACCACTAGTCCACAATAGTGACTGATTTCCGAAGCTCACTAGACTTGTTCTCCACGAAGCTCATGCGATGGAACAAGACTACGTTTGGTAATATCTTTCAATGGAAGAAACGAATCCTAGCTAGATTGGTGGGCATTCAAAAGACTATAGACTTCGAGAAATCAAATTCACTTAAGGCATTGGAAGAGAGGCTTCGAGGTGAATTAACCTAAGCCCTCTGCGAGGAGGAGATTTACTAGTATCAGTAATCCTGAAGTGTCTGGCAAGGATACCATATACCAACTTCTACCACACATTAACGTTGGCAAAGCGAAAGAATTTGAGAATAACCTGCTTAATTGATAATGATGTATAGATGATTTCAAATCCTACGTAAATGGGGCAATTGGCCAAGAATTATTTTGAAAATTTGTTTAGATCCTATGACGACATGAGTTCCACATTTCCAATTTCTGGGGCTTTTCCCACACTAACGGAGGCGTCCCTCTAGACACTGTCTGCCCTAATTCTCAAGATCAAAATACAGAAGGTAATCTTTAACATCAATCTTAATAAAGCCCCATAGACCGACGAGTACACGACTTCCTTCTTTTAATAAAAATGGGCTCAGGTGGGTCCCGCAGTCGTGGACTATATTCAAAATATTTTCCATCATGAGAGATGGGAATCCGAGGTGAAAAAAACCATCATGGTATTAATTCTCAAAGTCCACTCTCCAGTTTCCCTAACTCAATTCAGACCTATTGGCCTATAACTAGTATTATACAAAGTTATCTCAAAAGTGATTGTCAACTTTCTGAAGCCTCATCTTACTTCATTAGTTGATTAAAAACAGTGTAGTGTCATCCCAATCAGGCATATCATGAACAATATTACAATAGCCTAGGAGGCCATTCACTCAATGAGAAGGAAGAAGGGAAAGTCCGGTATACTAGCAATCAAAGTCGATTTAGAAAAGCTTATGATCAACTCAGTTGGGATTTTATCTCCCTTTAGCCAATCTCATTATGACATGTCTATACTAGACCAGGCTCAGAGGAGACTTGTAGGATGGAGTGCTCGCAAACTTACTCTAGCAGGGCGAGTCACATTAACTCAGTCATCTCTTCTCTCCCGATCTATACTATGCAAATGGTGCGATTACCAAAACAACTTTATGATGATTTAGAGAAGCTATTGAGAGATTTCATTTAGGGCAACAGGACTGGAAGGAGGATAGTGAATTTGATTAGGTGGGCAGAAGTCTGTCGTCCCAAAAAAGCCAGATTTTTAGGCATTAAGAAAATTCGCACCACAAATGATGCTCTACTTACTAAGTTAGGTTGGGCAGTGCTTACCATCCCTAATGCACTATGGGTCCAAATCCTCCGCTCCAAATACAACGTCGACTTTTGTAGAATCCCTCACTTAGTAGTAAGACAAGGGGCCTCGATTATTTGGAGAGGGATCATAGCTACTTGGAGCTATGTTTGTCACGGCATTAAATGGCTCATAGGAAATGGTAAAAGGGTTCATTTTTGGCTAGATGGATGGGCCATAGATTGGGTTCCACTTTTAACTGTCTCGACCTCTCCACCGCCGGATAATTTTTTACTAGCTTCAGTCCAGGATATAGTTCACGAGAATGATAACTGGAATTGGAACCGATTTCAACATTACCTTCCCTCGCTAGTTTGCATGACCATCGCGGTCGTTCCTCCTCCCAACGATGGATTGGAGGAGGATAGAATAGCTTAGGGGCCTAGAAAAAATGGAATGTTACGGTCAACTCTACTTACGATAGTATTAAGGATTCTCCAGTGCCAGAAAGTAGTCAAATCTAGAAACTGATTTGGAAATGGCTAGGACCACAGAGGATTCATTCATTCCCTTGGCTTCTGGCTAAAAACAAACTGCTCACAAACCAAGAGTGTGTGACTAGGCATATCTCAATGGACTCCAATTACCCATTCTGTCATCATGAAGAGAACATTTTGCATGCACTCAGAGATTATCGAAGGGTGTCTTCTTTCTAGCAACAATTCCCTTCAACGGTACTAGATACTTCCTTTTTTTAAGTGAACTTTGACTTGTGGTTGCTTGCTAACCTTGGCAATCTGAACCAAGGTTAGCAATTCGAGTGGGATATCATCTTTGGCACCTCATGTTGCTATTTATGGCAGTGGCGTAATAAAGTATATTCGAGGAGGACTTTCATTGGCCCATTGACGGAGCCAAGTTGGTATTAGACTATGTTGGGTGGATAAAAAGAGCAATGGGAGTGACAGGCCAAGCTGTACCAACATTGGGAGCCCCACTGGGCACACCAATTGGTTGGACTCAACCATCGGAGGGTTGGGTAAAAGTTAACACAAATGGGGTAGTGCAATATGCCTTTGGCATTGGTTCAATTACAGGTCTGCTTAGAAATAGTACAGGGCAGTGGCGTGGTGGTTTCTTACAACATATTAGGATCTGTTCACCATTAACTACTGAACTTAGTAGGGCATTTACTGGACTACAGCTGGCATGGGACTTGGGTTATCGTCGAGTAGTATTAGAGTTAGATTCGTTGGAGGTTATTAATATCCTCTGATCTTCTAACATAATGTTATTTGATGTTTCTCATGTGATTAGGGGCCTTCGGGAGATTCAGGAGCGTGCGTGGGACATCCAGCAGCAAAATGTCTACAGGGAAGTCAATCGATGTGGAGATCAGTTGGTGCATTTAGCTTCATTTATAGCTCCAGGCACTCACATTCTTCATGATATACCTGAGCAGTGTATTCCGTTCCTAACATAGGATTTACAAGGAGCTTTGTTTCGAAGAAGCCTGTAACTGTAGTTTGTTTTTAGTTTCCTTTTGTATCCAAAAAAAGAAAACAATGCTAACATAGGGAAATTTTAATAATCATGCAAATTTAAGGAAAAGTGACGTCGCTTTGCAAGGTTTGGAGTCATACTCAGGTTCTTCTGCCTAATTGCTTTCGTATCAAGTTCACCCTTTGACTTGACCCTTTCCGAAGGAGCTTTTGTTACTAGGTAGTTGACATTGTAAAATAAATGGGAATTGTGGTTTTATTGCTGAATGAATATTAATGTCCATATTTTAGAAAGTATTGTATTTCTAGTTAAGAAACAAGACCAGGTTTTGTTTACTTTGGTCAATTTTGGTTAATTTGAAACCTAAGCCTTATTCTTTTCTGTCATGCTGATATTCTCTATTCTTTTAAGGATAAAATTTTTGGTCTATAAGCATTTCGTTCTTCTAAATCCAATTATTTTTATTAATGTGTCAATCTTATAAGTTTGTAAAACAATGGATTCTTTATAAACTCTTCCATTTTTATTCAGATCAATATTTTTTTGTCTTTAGAAGCAATTTAATGTTCTTCCTTTTTATGCTACAAGTTTGCAAAACCAATTACCTAAACATCATCTTTACTAGCCAGGAGACATAGGACAGCTACTTCCTTTTACTCTAAAGTCTCATTTCAATATTAGCCCTTAGCGCAATATGTGCCCTTTCTTGTCCGGATCACCTTTATTTGGTTCAAGAACTTTATGAAATTTAACCCATTATGTCGTCCATGCTTTCTTTTCGGAGGTTTCCCTACAATATGAATTGCTACGTGTGGGTCAAAGATGACCACCACTCAATTGCAAAGTGTTTTCTTTACTTTTGCGACATAACTTCAATACGGTGAGAGTGTTCTTCAGATTTCTTAAATATAAAAAAAAAAGAAAGCTAACCTCAAAGGAAAGGTAAAATCCAAAGAAAAATACAACATATGAAGCGGGGAGGGATACGTAGATACGAGGAGAGATACAAGTCACTGATCAATACGTTGACACTTGTATAAGTTCTGAAACCAACTAGCATACGAAGAGAGGGTGGTTTATAAGTAACATGTTTTATTGGATTACAAAGTCACACAAAATAAAGCATGAACTCCAATGACAACAATCATAGGAAACCCACTTTATGTTGGTTTTTCACGTATAGCTGGTGAAGGTTGCTCAGCTGAATTGTTTCTGAAGATTGTTAATGACACTCTTGTCTACTTGGAATGCCTTGGCAAGAAGGTCAGCTCTAATGGGTGGCTTTGATCCAAAGACAGCATTTGCAATTGTGATGACACCAGGGTTTTGGCTGCTCAAACCGGCGAATGCAAACGCATTACCTTCTCCGACATTTAGCTGGAAATGAATTTGACCTATTGGGAACACAAATACGTCTCCAGGATTCAGAACTTTGGTGAAAAGGGTGTTGTTATTCTGGTTAGATGCCACAAACCCAACAAAGAGAGAGCCTTCCACAACTACAAGGATCTCAGTGCCACGAGGGTGAGTGTGAGGTGGGTTTAAGCCATATGGTGCAAAGTCAAGACGAGCAAATGAAATTCCAAGAGTGTTGAGTCCAGCAAGTTGATCGACAAACACTGGAGTCACAGCAGAACCTTGCGGAGTTGCAGCAGTGTTTCCAGGTTTGTTGAGGCCTGTAAAGAAGAAATCATCTGCTTTTACTTGCTTTGGATCTTTGCAGAACTTCCCGTTCACAAACACTGCAAATGTGAGAAGAACAATTTGTTAAATCAAGTAGTGTAGATGACCAAAACCATGTTTTCACTTGCAGAAAAACAATTGGCTTAAACATAGAGAATTTAAGTATTAAGCAAAGTTTTAATAAACTATTTGTATCAATTGTAATCTCACATACCACCATCGGCTGGTTTGTTGACGGCTACGCAGAAGTCCTGAAGAGGACTAGGATCATAGGCAGAGACAAGTAGTGAAGAAGTTAAAGCCAAGAGAGTGAGAAGAAGAAGGTAATGAAGCTTTTCCATGGTTTACAAGACCAAACTAGTTGTAGCCCTTGGTATATAGCTTTTGGTGCTTTGCCGAGGGATGAGTAGTGGCGCCTGGGAAACACGCTATTTATAGATGACTTCAGTTGATTGTTTCTATGTTACGTGTAGGAGTAAGTCATTTAAGGATTCCATTTAAGAAAAAAAAATTAATAATAGACGATGTCTCGAGCAACAACTACTACAAACAATTTGACCAAGACCTGGTTTTAATAGTAATGGGAGATTTGGTTAGAATTTACCTGGATCTTAAAGAATAAACCTATCACGAATTGTTTATCCTATTTTTAAGTTGGATAATATGTCAAATATTACCTAACCTTTTGTTAGTCTTAAATTTTCTAGAAGTTTTAATTTAATGATTAACTTTTTAAAACTTATATAAATTAATTTAAAGGTTATTTTATTATCATCTACTAAATACTATTTGAGTATCTTTCTATTAGTTATATCAATAAAAACCTTATTTGATCTAAATTATATGAATTTTAAAAGATTATTTACAAAATTAAAAATTTAGAAATTTTAATATTAAATTAAAAATTGTTCAAAAAGTTAAATACTTTTACATTTGTTGTCTCTTTTTAAAACTATCTTAATATACAATAATTTTCCTAGGACATCTAACCTTAATGTTCGAGGAAAAATTATAATTACTGATAAGACAAATTTTTTGGTTTATTTTGTTCAAGGCATATTAGCGACATGCAAATGGATACCTAAATCATTTTTATCAATGAATTAATAGTCAACATCAAACCA
>JAOSBN010099305.1:0-11430 GCA_027563595.1 Erythroxylum suave
TTGATATAAAAAATTTACCTGAAAAAGTGCTTTTTTAAAAAGCTCCAAATTTGAGCTTTTGAAAAAGCTGTATTTTAACTTTTGAAAAAGCTATTTCTACTCCAAAAGTGCTTTTGAAGTTTACAGCCAAACACTCATTTTTTCCTTAAAATAGCTTTTGTGGTGGGAAAAAGTACTTTTTCATCTGCCAAAAGTTGAACCAAACACACTCTAAGTGAATGGGATGTAGGTAGTTATTTGGTTTGATTCCTGTTAGGGTTTTGGTGTCAACTAGTTTACTTCCATAGCATTATTTCTGACATTCGATTTCTGGTTTTCCTAACAAGTCAAATAGTATTCAGGGGTCTGCTACTTTCTACAGCCCTTAACGTTGTCATTCTTGGCTGATGTGATTCCAATTTTATGTTAAAGCGGTTAGATTCAATTTCTTTGACCTGCACACCTCTTGTTATTTGTTTTTTTATAGGCTTAACAAGGCGAGTTGGCACTGGTAGCAAATCATACTGATTAAGGTTATGCACTTGAATTATCAACACCTGTCCCGACCATTGGTTTGGTTAGTATGGCCTATGGTGCGTTATGGCTAGATATTTTATGATCGTTGGAGAGAGCCTACTTTGCATCAACCTCAGACATTTTCTCTAATGCCACTAACAAACACATGGAATCTTTTGAGTAAAGTTTACTTATTAGTGCTTTGGCTATCCAACTCATTAAAGATACGTTTCCAAACTTGACAAAAACTTACATTGGGTTTGGCTTAAGTTATCTACCAAAAAAATCGGCCTTCATATTGCATC
The DNA here is from genome assembly GCA_027563595.1 of Erythroxylum suave. Lineage (NCBI taxonomy): Eukaryota > Viridiplantae > Streptophyta > Magnoliopsida > Malpighiales > Erythroxylaceae > Erythroxylum > Erythroxylum suave. The sequence continues at coordinate 801 of JAOSBN010099305.1, forward strand.
GTAGCTTTTGCTTGTAGTTCCTGTCATGTTTGCCAGGTGACTAAGCCTTTACATGTAATCGTTCGAAATATTCTCTGATTTCCATTTTTAGCCACTTTTCTAGATCAGGGTTAATGTTCTCAATATCTTTCTTTGTTGATTCTAAAGAAATGTTTGCTTACATCTGGTCATCCTGATGTTTCAGCCTAGCTTTGAAATTCCCCACTGGTGAAGTGTTATTGGAGGAGAAGGAAAAGGAAGATGTGAAGAGATTGTTGTCAATAAGTGGTGTAGAAAAAAAAAAGAGTGGAACAAGAATGACAGAGTGAATTACGTGGTTCGGTTAATACAACCTACTTTCACGGGAACGAACAACTTATCTTATACTTCTTGTTTTTCTATACAAGATATAGAGTTTTATAATTTACAAACAGGGTTCTAGTTAGGAAAGAAACTCATCTTCGAGAGGATATAATTAGGGGAGATTATGTCCAATTTAGGAAGATCAAAATAGAAGGAAATCCCTCAATATTGTGATTTCCACACTCCTCAAGTTGAATCATAAATGTTGGATCATATCCAACTTGCCAATGAAATCATCGAAATTCTACCTTGACAACCCTTTAGTGAATATATTGGCTGTTTGCTCCTTCGTAGGAATATATATAATGCAAATTATCCCTTCAACTTTCCCTTTGATAAAGTGTCGGTCCACCTTTATATGCTTGGTTCTATCATGTTGAACTGGATTGAGGGAAATACTGATTGTTGCTTTGTTATCACAATAGAGTCTCATAGGTGATTCTAATGTGATATGTAGTTCTTGCTAGAGTTTCTTTACCCATAACCCCTCACAAATACCGTGTGCCACGGCTTTGAACTCAGCTTCAACACTACTTCGAGCCACTACATTTTGCTTCTTACTTCTCCACGTAACTAGATTTCCCCATATAAAGGTGCAATATCCAGAAGTTGATCTTCTATCATTAGTAAAGTTAGCCCAATCTGCATCTGTAAAAATTTCTATTCCTCTTCCATCACATTTCTTAAAGAATAGGCCTATACTAGGAGTACCTTTAAGGTACCTGAGAATCTTATACACTCCTTCTAGGTGAGCCTCCTTCGGTGAATGGATGTGTTGACTCGCCACGCTTATCGCGGAGGCGATGTTTGGTCTGATATGAGAGATATATTAGCCTACCCACCAATCTTTGGTATCTTTCTCTCTTAACTGATTTCCCTGTATCAATTGTTTCCTTACTTGTTTTTATAAGGTCCCGTTTGGTCGCCGGGAAAATAAAGTGAATTTGGAATTTGATTCTTTGGAAAATAAATCTACAGAAAGTAAAGATATTCACATGTTTGGATGTTTATAAGAATTTTAATAGGAAAGTTGGGTGAATTCTTATTATAGTGTTTGGTATGCAACAGTATTTTATGAAATATAATATAATTTTGACTTATGTTTCTAATTATATCCCTACAAATCAAATAAAAAATTGAAATCGTTAAATAATCTTAATTTGTAATACGAAGTTATATTATTAAATGTTAATTTTTCATTTTTGATATTCTAATCATGTAATACCGTTATATCATAAATATGATATTGAAAAATATTAAAAAATCTTCAATCGAATATAAAGATAAATTCTAAAATTCAAATCAAATATTAAAAAAATTTCTAACAATGAAAATAAAAATACAAATTGTGTATTAATTCAACTACACAATCTTAAAATGAAAATGAAAAAATGCCAAATAATGACAAAAAGTAAATTGTAAAAAATTAATAAATTTCTGTTTTTGAGCTCCGCCTTTGATCTTTTCTTCTTCTTTTTTATTTTTGCTATTCTTCGGACTTCTTTCTCTCTCTATCTTCTCTCTTTCACTATATTGTTCTCTCTCTAAAATCTCAGAACACTTGCCCATAACCCCCATTTGATAAAGTGCAAGTTTACATCTTCGTTCGATCTGTGCACTTTTGTTTCCGTTATACAAAAGTTAAGTAAAAAGAAAAAATATGAAGGTGAAGATTGTTGATTGAAACTTTTGAGCAAAACTATCCAAAATTCTATTAACGGGGGAACAATAATAATAGTTGAAGAGGAGGTAGGATTTTATAAAAGAGTTGTCGTAGAGTTGAGAGAGAAGGAATAGTTGAATTGCTAGCATATTTTTTATATTAAATTTCTAAGAAAAGTAATCTAAATATCAAGGAGATGATAAGATTTAAAGTCCAATTAAAGTGCTACTACTTTCTCTAGATTGGGAAAGTTTTCACTTTTCTAACTACTGAAAAAAATGAATCAAACGTGATAATATAAATTTTAGGAAAAAGATTACTTTCTCAAGTAAGAATCCATGCCAGCCAAACAAAGCCTATGAGTATTACTCGGCTTACGACCCAGCATCCCTGTTTCATTTAATAGATCAATCACATATTTTCGCTGTGAGACATTGATTCCTTTTTTAGATCTAGCAACCTCCATGCTAAGAAATATCTCATCTGACCAAGGTCTTTTACTTTAAATTCAGTGGCTAGGACTTTCTTCAACTTTGCCATTCTGAATACATCATCCCCTGTTAGTACAATGTCGTCCACATACACAATCAAGATGGTTTTCTTCCCTTCTTTGGATTGTTTAAATAACATGGTATGATCTGAATGGCCCTATTGATATCCTTGACCCTTTGTCACTTTAGCGAATCTGTCAAACCATGTTTTTGGAGACTGTTTCAACCCATACAATGATTTCTTTAGCTTACAAAATTTTCCTTCCTTCCCTTGTTTATAAAACCTTATTGGTAAGGTCATAAAGAGTTTTTCCTCTAACTTACTATTTAAAAAGGCATTTTTAATGTCAAATTGTTGGAGTGGTCAATCTAAGTTGGTTGTTAAAGGGAGTAAGACTCGTATTGTATTCAGCTTTGCCACATGTGCAAAGGTCTGTATAGTCAATCCCATAGGTCTGAGTAAACCTTTTTGAAACAATTCTTGCCTTATACCGTTCTATTGTACCATTTGTCTTATACTTTACTATGAATACCCATTTGCACTCTATTGGTCTTTTTTCTCTTAGTAACTCCACTATGTCCCATGTCTTATTCTTTTAAAGAGCTCTCATTTCCTCCGATATTACTTCCTTCCACTCAAGGTTTTGAATAGCCTCATGATTATCTTTTGATATTATGATCCTGTTAAGGTTAGAGGTAAATATTTGGTAGATAAGGTATCATTGGACACAAATTTTGATATAGGATGAAGATTACAAAAACGTGGTTGTTTTCTCAAAGCAATAGTAAGATTTAGGTCCTCAGAATTTATTACCAGCTTATGGTGGGTTGGATTTGTCACTAGGTCAAACTCATTTGGTGCTTTGGGAGTGAGGTTCTCTTGAGATTGTGGCTTTTGTCTCCTTGAGTAAACCAAAACTTCTTTTTGTTTCTTTTCAGCTTCCCCCAAAATTGCTGAAGGAATTCCACTTGGTGAGGTTTTTATAGGTCTAGGAAGAAGGAACTCAAAATCCACAAACCGAGCTTCATTCGAGTGCTCCCCCTGAAGCGAGGGCAACCAGTAATAAGATGTGGCTTCAAAGAAGATCACATCACGACTACTGAACATGCAACGGGTGAGAGGGTCATAATATCGGTAGCCTTTTTTAGTAAAAGAATAGCTAAGGAAGACACATTTAATGGCTCGTGAATCTATCTGATGCGATTATGAGGGTGGGCATGAATAAAGGCAATGCACCCAAACACTCTTAATGGAAAGTTAGAAATGAATTTGGAGGTTAAAGGATTCCTAGAACTTTTGAACCGGTGTGATAAAGGAGAGGATATAGCTAGGCATCTAATTGATTAGATAGGTGGCTGTCAAGACAACACCCCCTAAAAATTTTTTAGGTAAGTACGTAGTGAAGAGTAGGGCTTGGGCAACTTCAAGGATGTTTCGGTTTTTCCTTTCAACAACCTCATTTTGTTGGGGGGGGGGGGGGGAGGGATTTCTACACATGAGCTTTGATGGATTATGCCATGCTTTTGAACGTATGTGCCCAACACTTCATTAAAGTATTTAGTACCATTATGAGTATGAAGGATTTGGATATTGGTTTGAAATTGGGTATGGAACATAGGGTGGAAATTCATAAAGACTAAAGGAACCCATCCTTATCACGTAAGAGGTATACTCAACAAAGACGTGTATAGTCATCAATACAAGTGACAAACCACTTGGTTGGTGCTCTGTTTTGAGTTCGGGATGGTCCCCATAGGCTGCTATAAATCATGGTGAATGATTTGGAGGGTTTGTTTATTGATCTAGGAAATTGTGCCCTTTTGTGTTTTGCAAATTCACAAATTTCACACTGAAAATCAGTGACCTATTTATTCAAGAAAATGGATGGACACAAATGTTTCATATAATGAAAATTGGGATGACCCATCCTAGAATGCCATAATAAAAAGTTCACTATTTTTAGAAAGAAATGCAGAACCACAACCATTTTTAACATGATACTGAGTAGTGTGACATCGGTTGCTTACAATCTCCTCCTCAAAGTAGTAAAGTCCCTCACACTTCTTAGCATTGCCAATCGTCTTCCTCGATGATAGACCCCGAAAGGTGCAATAGGACGGGAAAAAATAGCTAAACAATTCAATGTCGTAGTCAATTGACTTATAGATAATAGGTTACAAGCTAATTTGGGAACATGAAGGACAAGATCAAAAGTAATAGAGTCAGATAACCGAATATTCCCTTTGCCAACTACTGAGGAAATAGAACCATCGGCAATTTTAAACTTTAAATTCCCAAAACAAGGTGAGTATGTAGTAAATAAATGATAATCATCAGTCCTGTGATCAAAGGCTCCTGAGTCAATAATCTATAGAGTATTAAGACAAGCACTTAAGGCTTTTAGACAACTACGTTGTTGGGCTAATATTCCAGAAGCATATGACTGACTAGATGTTTTGAAAGTCGAGAACAACTCATAGAGTTTCTTAAGCTATTTAGAATATAAAGCTACCGCATTAGTTTTCCTTCTAGATTCTTTTCAGCCTGAGAGTTAACTTTGGCTTGATAGCCTTGATTTTTCTGCTTGGGTGTTAGTTTCCCATGCAATTCCCAGCAATCGTCCTTCGTGTGATCTGGTTTCTCACAATGTTCACACCAAAGATGCCCTTCCTGCTATTTAAGGCCCAAAGTTTATCGTTAGGCTGGTCCAGACTTTATAAGTTGTTGGTTTTGGCTAGAGCCCATTTGCCATTTATTTTGGCCAGATCTTGAGCCACGAGTTGCTAGGGTAGAAGACTTATGCATTTCATTATCCTTCAGCATGACTCATCGTTGGCTCTCCTTACAACGCACCTTTGCAAATACCTTTGTCGTCGATGACAAAGGGGACGTCGATTCAAGATTTGACCCCTCACTTCATCGAGTTCGTGATTCAACCCTACTAGAAACTCAAAAATCCGTTTGTTTTCTCCCTTCTTCTTGTAGCGTATGATGTCATTAAGGCATTCCCAAACCTCATCTGAACTCAAATTGAGTTCTTGCCAAAGCCCCTCCATTTCCATATAATATTTGGTGACTTCCCTTTCACCTTGTTTCAGTTGCCACAATCTGTTCCTGATCTCGAAGATTTGGGAAGCATTTTCAACATTCGAGGTCTCCTGAATGGCCTCCCAAACATCGTGTGCCGTCGACTAAAACAAATAGGTGTTTTCAATTGAGAGCTACATTAAGTTCACCAGCCATAAGGTTACCATTGCATTTTCGGGTCTTCAGTGTTGTAGAGCCAATGTCTTTATGGTGAGTGGTTTCTTCATCTCTACCTTTTTCGTCTATCATCAACCGCATTGTCTAGGCCGATTCTCGGTAGTTTCTCCAGTTTAGTTTCTCCATTGTGAGATTGAATGAGGAAGGCTCCAGATTTTGTGTGGCTATGGTAGGGAGCATCGCCCTCTCGTTATCAAGGGTTTCAGAGGGAATGGAGTTGCTGCTGGTGTCAATCATTGAAGATGGTAGTCACACCTGCTTTGATACCATGTGGAAAAATAGAGAGGAACAATAATAACATTGTGAATTACGTGGTTTAGTTAATTCAACCTATTTCCACGGGAAGGAACAACTTCTCTTTTATTTCTTTTTTGTACAAGATATAGAGTTTTATAATGTACAAATAGGGTTTTAATTTATGAAAGAAACCCATCTACGGAAGGATATAATTAGGAGAGATTGCCTCCAATTTAGGAAGATCAAAAAAGAAGGAAATTCTTTATTAAGGATGTGATAGTGTTAAGGATAAGATAACGTTATATCCCGTGATTTACTCACCAATACACCTTCCTATTATAATTGTAACTCTTTATATATATACTATCAACCTAACACAAAGTGGTTACGACTTTTCTCAAAACTACTACTTGTTAAAATCGTTAACATGGTATCAGAGCATGATTCTCGAAAACCTAACTTCCCTGATTCTTAAAATTCCTTCGGTCCTGAAACCCTAATTCCCAAATTCACCAAAAACCCAAAATCTTCTTTTTAGTTCAACTCAAATAGGATCGATACCTATGATTAAGGATTGGTGGGGCATTTCAACCAACGTGGTTGAGAGTATGCTAGTGTGCGACTGGTTACGTCGCACCATAGTGCAGCGATAGTAGCAGTGCTGTAATTGGTACTAGAGAGGTGCAGACTATGGGGGGTGTTGATGTTGGTGAGTGAACAGCCAGAGGTGGTTGCATAGCCTGTGAGAGTCAACGCTAGTGAGTGAATGGCCAGAAGTGGTCGTGCAGCTTAAGGGATACGACGCCAGTGAGTGAATAGCCAGAGGTGGTTGACGGGGAGACGTTGAAGGGCTGACTTGACATTCCACCAAATATGACAACTAGTGATCTAGAGAATACTAAAAGTAACAATGAGAAAGTTAATATGGATGAGATTACAAGGGCTATGATGGAGCTTTCTCCGGGTATGGTAGTGGCCGAATTAAACCCTACTCTAACCAAAATCTGTGATTGGAAACTAGAAGGTGCCAACAATTATCTTAAGTGGCGTAAATCTATAAAGGCATTTATGTGGGGTGTGATGAAGGAAGACCATCTAATGACTAGTGTTTTTGCACAAGATGAAGGCACTAAATCAAAGTGGATTAAAGATGACAAAAGGTTATTTGGCCTATTAAGACAAATATTGGTTCCTAGGGTCCTAAAAATGTTGAATCATTGTAACACAGTTAAGGAGATTTGGGATCATTTAGAATCTCTATATCATGGAAAAGTTTACTTATCTCATATGTATAGGTTAATACATGATATTATGAAGACAAAAAAGAAAGACACTCCCATAAGAGACCATTATTCCTTTTTTAGAAAATTAATTGAAGAATTAAATCAAGTGATGCCTATCCCAACCAATATGGAAGAAATGTAGAGACAACATGATCAGTTTGGGGCTATAGCTTTTTTATGAGTCTTGGAGAAGAATATAGCAATATTCGATCAAAGATTGGTGGATTAATTAACTCTAACTGAGGCATATAATCAGGTTCTTAGGACTACGTTTAAGTTTCATAGAGAATCCAAATCAGAAAATGCTGCATTTGCAATTATTGGCTCTAATAGGGGAGGAGTTAGAAGAGGAAGATGTGGGGGTCATGGTGGAAGAGAACTCAACAGACTCGTATAGTAGTGTATGATAATGACTTGGTCCCTAAGAAGGAGATACAAAATCAGACCATCACTTTGACTGCAGATGAATTAGCTGCTTTCACTCAATTTCAAGCTATGAGAGGGAACTCTTCCTTATCTAATGCTGTTGCCACATTGACACATACAGGTACTCCTAGTGCATGTCTATCCTCCATTCCTCATGATTGGGTAATAGATGTCGGGGCTATTGACCACATGACTGGAGACACAGGTATTCTCTCTAATTTTACCCTATTGAACAACTTACCCCTAATTACTCCAGCCAATGGTTATGTTGCTTTTGTACTTGGCAAAGGCACTGCCATTGTCTCTTTGAAAATCCCTCTATCTCATATTTTTTTACCTTTCTAACTTCCTCTTTAATTTATTATCTGTTGGTAGAATTACCAAGTCCCTCAATTGTTGTGTACAATTTAGACAATGTTTTTTTTCAGGATTTTCAGACAAGACAAATTATTGGTAGAGGGTCGAGAGTCCAACGACCTATATATCTTGGAGTCTCCTTTAGTTCGCAGTCCTAGTCCTACCGTTTGATCTAATATTGTTTATCCATATATCTTACATTGTCGTCTTGGTCATCCTTCATTGAAGGCTTTAATGAGTTTATCTTTTCATGTTCAAGTTTTTTCCATTGAGTGCGAGTCTTGTCAATTTGCCAAACATCAACGTTTCCCTCACTTTCCTAAAGTCAATAAGAGAGTTGTGTCTCCGTTTGAAATTGTGCACACAGATGATTGGGGTTCGAGTCCTATTATATCAAAATTGGGATTTCATTATTTTATTACTTTTGTAGACAATTTCTCTAGGAATGCTTGGCTCTATTTAATAAAAAGTCGTTCTGAGATATTCGATGTGTTACACTACCTTTTATGCTGAGATTCATACCCAACATGATTCCACAATTAAAATATTACTCAGTGATAATGCCAAGGAATATTTCTCTGCCCCCTTTACTTTTTTTTTTTGTCACAACAAGTTACCTTTTATAAATCTTCTTGTGTTGTACCCCAAAATAGAATGGAGTTGTTGAACGAAAGAATCAACACCCTACGGAAGTTGCTCGGGCATTGTTATTCAAAATGAAGGTCTCGAAAGAGTTTTGGGCCAATGCTATCTCCGCTGCTTGCATCTTATTAATCGCATGCCCTCAGCAGTTCTTGATGGTAAAACTCCGTTTTCTATTCTGTTTGCTTCACAACCCTTCTTTTCTTTGCCTCTTCTTATCTTCAGTTGTACTTGTTTTGTACATGACACATGTCCGTCTGTCTCCAAACTTAATCCTAAAGCATTAAAATGAATCTTCCTTGGGTACTCTTGACTCCAGAAAGGTTATCACTGTAATTCTCCTAAACTACATCATTATTTAGTGTCTTGTGATGTTACTTTCTTTGAAAATACTCCATATTCCACAAATGTATAATCTCCATATTCCACTGAGGATGATTTTCTTATCTATCGAGTTCACTGGGTTGAGTTTGTCTCCCCTCCTTTGGACATTCCACCCCGTTGTCCTCCTATAACCTAAGTTTATTCTCAACGTTCTCATCCTTTTGCAGGTCCTCCCCTTACTCTAGATTCGCAGGTTGATGACACTTGTCTGGACTCTCCACCCCACTAGTTATGTCCTCTCGAGAAAGTCTTAATCTACCCATTGCTTTTCGCGAAGGTAAACATTCCTATAAGTACCTTATATCTTCATTTGCTTCTTGTGAATCTCTTTCACCTGTTTCTAGTGCCTTTGTGTCTTCCTTAGACCCAGTTGTGGTTCCTAATTCTGTAAAGGAAGCTTTCTCTAATGAGAGGTGGAGACAAGCAACGCAAGAAGAAATGGATGCTTTGGATTCTAACCAAACGTGGGACTTGGATGAATTACCTCCTGGGAAGTAGGTTGTTGAATGCAAGTCGGTGTATACTATCAAGATGAATCCAGATAGTTCTGTTGCTCACTTGAAGGCTTGGTTAGTGGCTAAAATCTATGCTCAGACGTATGGTATTGATTATATGGAAACCTTCTCTCTAGTTGCCAAAATGTACTAAAGTGTGCAAACTGAAAAGGTCTCTGTATGGTTTAAAACAATCACCACGCGCATGGTTTGGGAGATTAAGTGAAGTTGTTATCAACTTTGGCTTAAAGCAAAGCCATTATGATCATTCTTTATTTTGGCAAAAGACGAATGTAAGACTGATATTAATGTTGGTTAATATGGATGATATAATTATCACAGGGAGTGATGAGAGAGGTATATAAATGCTTAAAGACTTCCTATAAAGTCACTTTCAGACAAAAGATTTAAGGCAACTCAAATGCAAAAAGGGAATATTTATTTTCCAAAGAAAATACTTTTTTGTTTTGTTAACAGAGACTAGAATGATTGGTGCAAAACCTTTGGAAGTTCCTATGGCACCAAACTTTAAACTTAGTGCAGAAGATGGAGAATTACTTGAGGACACTGACCAATATTGACAAGTAGTAGGAAAACTTGATTATCTCACTATGACCCGACCAAATATAGCCTATTATATGAGTGTAGTAAGTCAATCCATGAGTACACCATGCAAATCTCATTGGGATGCAGTAATGAATATCTTGAGATATTTAAAACAAACTCTTGAAAAAGTCATACTCTATTCAAATTATGATCACAAAAAGATAGAAGCATTTTCAGATGCAGATTAGGCAGGGTCTCCAAGTGACAAATGATCCACTTCAGGTTATTGTGTGTTTATGGAAGGGAATTTGATCTCTTGGAAGAGTAAGAAACAGACGGTGGTAGCTAGATCAAGTGCTGAATCGGAATATAAGGCTGTCACAAGCCATATGTGAGTTGATGTGTAGCACCCCCTTACCGTAAGGTACACATCGGGACGCCCGCAGGTCGCTCCGACACGTATCCCACGATAAAGGTGCACTACCGAGCAACCAACTAAA
>JAOSBN010099396.1:15650-41055 GCA_027563595.1 Erythroxylum suave
TCTTATTCATTAATCACCTTAAAACATTTCTCTTTAGAATGTTACACGTGCTATTACAAATATATCAAATAACATGATAGAACAAAGCAACCAAATGAATTCCATCCATGTAACCAAGAAAAAGAGAAGAAACAAAGAAAGAACCCACAAGAACCTAGGAATATACACAAAGGGCTTTGATTTTTCTCTTCTTATCCACATTCTGAAACCCCCAGAACTTCTCTTTCAATTTGTAGATGGAAGAACTGCCAACAAACTCAAGGGCATGCCTTGCTTAGCTGCATTCTTTGACATTTAAAGATCCACGCATAGGTAAGATATGACAGAGCCTGCTCTTCTTTTGGTCCTCTCGCTCACCTTCCACTTCTCCACCAGAACCTTCTTTATGTTTGGACAACTTGACACTATCGTAGCCACTCCGGCCGCAGTTATGCCGGGGCAATATACCATGTGGCAGGACTCAAGCATTGCACAATTCTTTGCAAGATGTGTTAGGCCAACATCACTTATGTGTCGGCAATGTGACAGAACAATCTCCTTTAGAAGTGGACACCCTTCTCCTAGCTCAACCATTGCCATATCCCCCAAATTCTGTACAAGAACATAGACAAATGATTAAAGGCTAGTTTTTGCAGAAACACATCCTTAACTTGTATTAGACAACATATCTATAATTGGAGTCCTCGACCAGGAGTTATACTATGTATAAAGTACTTATCCCATAAGCATACATCCATTAAGAATCGGAGCAGGTTGAATACAGATTTTTTGGAAATGTATTGTTTACAGATCAAGATACTAAAGCTACACCTATAATGTATGTAGATGTATCGTTTGTCACTACAATTTTCTTCAAGTAGGTTGCAGAGATCCAAAAATCAAAGAACAATACGACTCAATACATAGATAAGTCAGTATTTAAGTTGCACGTGACTTGGGCTCCATATCACAGTTTGCCAATGTAGAATGTAGTTAATAAAAAGAGCATAGATGCAAAACATTTTAGAAGTTTGATGATATAGTCTCGCTTGGATCTGTTGCTTCGTATATCTGCATGTTTGCATGAGAAAGCGATGGAGGAAGAGTTTCCGTACCTGAAGCACAGTTACTTCTAGGTGAGTGAGACCAGGGCACCCCCTTGCAATAGCTATTATTCCAGCATCACCAACCTGGGAGCAGCCACTGACATCGAGATGTTGCAATGAGCAACCTTGACCAATTGCAATAAGGGCTTCATCCCCCACCCTGGGAAATTAATTAAATGAGATGGTTAGGATATGGAAAATTGGAGATGTTTTGGCTCACAATAATGTCCAAAAGGGCCAGAGGTCAAAGTAGGAAAAGGAAAAGACAAAAAGGAAAAATTTTACTGGAAAATTCTTTTTTTTTTCCTTGACAATTTGCGGCTGTAAAAGAGCAGTTAAATATGTTCTACCTATCACAAAACCGAAGGCTGAGATCCGTAAGAGACTTGCAGTACTTGCCTACGGCCACAATTCCCCTGTTTCCAATCTATCAATGGAAGAAAATAGCACAAATAAAACTCTACTTCAGTGCGTAGTTTTCAAGCTAATGGTGTAATTGACTGACAGCAGAGAAAGCTTATTTACAACTGAACATAAAGTCGCAGGATAAGATAACAAGGCCAAGCGAGCAATCAACCGCAAGGCAATTTTCATATTGAAAAACAAAATTGGCCTCTCAATGCGTATAAGTAAGATTATAAGAACTCTCTACTTGGATAGATGAGCACAACCATTAATAATTTAAAGACATGACCGTTCTAAATGCAAAGACTAGATAACAGATAGAAATAAAGAGTTGGTTTGTCTATATGTATGCATGCATTTCTGAACATTATACAGGAGAAGTACCTCATAACATCGACGAATGTGAATTTTCTTCAAATTCCTGCAGCCTTCAGCAATACTACAAATTGCATCATCCCCAATACTTGAGCAATCTACCAAGTGAAGAGACTGTAAGAATTTGCAGCCCCTCCCAACTTCAACAAGAGCATGATTACCGATTCTTTGGCAGTATAACAAAGCCAACTCAGTAAGGTTCCTGTGAATAGTTAAAATCCCTCATTTTTTGATACCAAAAAGGAAGCAGAAAACATACCATATAATCCTGAGTTGATATAAACAGAAAAATCTTCAGGTAAAGTTTTAAAAACATAAAATTTGAGCAGAATGTCCTACCATGAACAAAGGAAGTAGAATGAAAGCCAAACCAAGAAACCATAATGAAGGGTGAAAAAGAACTAGAAGGAACACATACAAGCATGATCTTCCAATGGCCTCAAGTCCAAGAGTTCCAATATTATGGCAGCCATTGACTTCAAGATGTTTAAGTTCTTTACAACCCCGGGCAATCCCTTCTAGTCCCTTGTCACTAAGGAAGTAGCAATCACTTAGAGTAAGATTTTTTAACTTCTTACATCCATCTCCGATGGCTTGCAGACCCCTGAAACGTATAATGCAGAGCCCAAAACTTTAGCAATCAGCAGTCAGTATTGTTATTACAAAGAACTAGCGACCTAAATTTATAAGTCTCCAGGAAAAGGTAGACACAGGTAAAAAAGTATACAAAAAATTAAAAGTAAAATAGAAATTAGATTAAAGATTTAAACTTCAGATATGTTAAGTGTGTAAAAAGTTAAAAGAAAGGGTGATGAAGAGCAACTGACTTGTCGGTAAATCTTTGGAAACTGTACAAAGCAAGAAACTCCAATGACAAGCAGCGGTTTCCGACATCTATCAAGGCCTCGTCTGTAACATTGATGCATTGGAGTTTCAGAACTTTCAACTGAGGGCAACCTTGGGCAACAGCAAGAACACCGTTGTTGTGAATGAATTCTGAATCTAACGACAAGCTTGTAAGAGATTTGCAATGACAACCCACTGCCTCCAAAGCTACATCTGTTATTCTAGCACAAGCTGCAATACCAAGGGACATCAAGGATTTCCCACAGCCTTGAGCTAACTCAACTAATCCCACATCTGTCAAACCTTCACAAAAACGCAAGTTCAAATCTTCAAGATGTCTGCAGTGCTTTCCAATTGCCTCTAGACCTTGATCTCCAACATAGCAACCCTTCAGATGAACAGATAATGAAAACTAAAATACAATGACCTTAGTATAGATGAAATTGGTAAATGGCAGGAAATATTGTATCCATGTGGCAAGTAAGGGGTACATCAGAAAGTAGAAACAAAAACCAGCTATTACTGCAGCAAATTAGTATACTTACAACGACAATGAAAAACAAGTAATAGCTCAATTGGAATAAATCGAAATTGATCAGGAGTTGCTTGACCATGCTCGAACATGTACTTGTTTTGAGTGCCTATTTATTTTCTATTGGTATCTATGGATTGGTCACGAGTCGAAATATGGTTAGAGCCCTTATGTGTCTTGAACTTATACTGAATGCAGTTAATATAAATTTGGTAACATTTTCTGACTTTTTTGATAATCGCCAATTAAAAAGAAATATTTTCTCTTTTTTTTTTCTCCCCCCAAAGCTTGAATTCAAGCCCTAATTGTAGCTAAAGAGTTAAAAAAGGACAATTTGATCAGCATAAATCAGTATTTTATGGAAACATTTAAGAAACAATTGACAAAAAAAAACTTTAAGCTTTAAGGAGATTATGCTCTTTATTCCTACTCAATTCAACAGGGTTTCTGATTTAGGAAATTAAGTGCACTGGCATAAGCATTTCAAGAAATCGAAAAACGAGAACAGACAATTCGTGGACAACTACAGGGAGATGCAAAACTAATTAATTAGATTCTGAAACAAAGAAAGGAAATCAACCAAAGACTTAATTTATATATCACTATCCAAGTATCTATAATAAGAACAGTAAGAAAATTTAGGCAACAATGAACCTGCAAATCCAAAGATTTCAAGAAGCTACACTTGTGGGCAATAAATGTTAAGCCTGCACTTGAAATATTGGAACACCATATCAAGCTCAACCTTTGAAGATTTGGGAAGCCATCACCAAGAGCGCTCAACCCAGCATCAGACAAACAGTATGATTCATACTGGTCATCATCAGGTGCATCTTTTTCAATAGAAGGACAAAATTTAACTGGTGTAAGTGTCCACTGATCGCCACTCCTTCTTCTTCCCTGCAAAATAAATCAATCACGTTCTTACTTCTTTGCAAATAACGTTGAGAAAACACACACCTATATTGACAAAATGGATACTCAGATATTGCTACAACTTACATTAGAAACAACCTTCGGCACGACAAAAAAAAAAAATCCCAATTACCTTTATTGAAGGAGAGAACTCAAAATTAAACAAAAACAAGCATGCTCACAAAACGGTCAATGAAACAACCTAATCTATTCACAACTTAGTAACAGAAAAATTACAAATTAATCAAAGATGACAGTTTTCCTCTTCCTGTGATGAATCAAGCAAATCACATCTTTACCATAAGAACCCTTATCATTTCCAACATCGTTCTGCGTAAAACCATCAACTATGAATAGCTAATAGAAAGTTGAAAACCATCTACAGTTAATGTACATATAAGGGCATTAATAGCGGGAAATTCAAAGCGTACGAGGTGAACAGGGACTGAAACGGAGAGGCGTTCATCAATGTCAATGGAATTGACATTGTGGAAACGACGAGCAAGCAGCTTCACGAATAAGTCGGGGTTGCCAGAAGCGCCGATGCGCAGGGTGGAGCGGCTGAAGCGGTCGAGGGACAGCCACCGCTTGCAGACGAGGGAACACGCGTCGCGGCTCAGCTTCCCGTCCAGACGCCGGAAAATCTCCAAGATCAGCTCATCCGGGAGGCTGGTATTGATCCAATCATGGCCTCTCATAATCACATAAACGAATCGATTTTCCAACGAAAAAATTTGATGGGTCAGAGAGAAATGCAAGAAAGTTACGACCTTTGGTGAAGATTGATTGTGGGTGTCAACAATTTATCAGCTTTGCTCTCGGGAGATCGGTTGAGTCGGCCATTGTATACGGTTTTTGTTGATAATATCTCTCTTACAAGGCAATAAGAGGGAATAAGCGTGGAAGAGTGAGTTTGTTTCCTTGTCTCTAAGGATGTTGGAATTATCCACTCCCAATTATTTTTGTTTTTCCTAGGATTTTTTCAGCTTCAATATTATAAGATAATCTCACTCCTGTCCTAAACTAATTCATTAAAAATTAAAACATATTTTATATTAAAAAAGAATAATCCCTAATTATGTTTTCAATTGGAAATTTTTGTGAAAAATGAATAATTAATTAGATAATAAGAAAAAGACAAAAAATAAAATCTAATGTTATTTCATAAAATTTACTAAATACTTATAAATAAAAATATTAAATAAATAATATAATAAAGATAGATGATTAAAATAATAAATTACAAAAATTATATATATAATAAATTAGGCATTAAATCTATTAATTAACGCTATTAATTTAAATATAATGTATCAATGTATAATTTAAAATAAATTAACATTTCATGTTGCAAATTTATATTTTTATTTCTCAATCTTTATGTAAATAATTCAATATATCTCACATTTATTTCAATATTTTAATAATTTTATATTAATAAAAATAAATTTTAATATTTATTTTTCTAATTAAATAAAAATCTATAGCAAAATTAAATTAAATAAGATTCATAAAGATTATAAAAGATAATGATATTCTTTACCTTAAATAATAATTTTAGTTGTTTATGAGATTAAATTAGGTTTTGTTTTAAGCATATGGCTATATTCAAGTCGGTTTAAGTGCATTCAAATTGATAACAATTATTGTTTTACATATAACTACAATAAAAAATATATAAAGAAATGGACTTTTCATAAATTTTCTTTTGATCATATGTTGATCATATAGAATTTGAACAATATTTTTCATTTTTTTTAACTTTGGTATTGATAAAGAAAAAGTTAAAGAAAATAAATGTTCAAAAAAATGAGATCTTATTCATATGTTGATCATATAGAATTGAAACAATATATATATATATATATATTTATTTATTTATTTAACTTTGGTATTGATAAAGAAAAAGTTAAAGAAAATAAATGTTCAAAAAATGAGATCTTATAAAAGCTATTTGCTGTAAAAAGATTGGCCATCCAAATAATTTAGAACATGATCTCATGTGTAGGAAGAGGTAAAGCCACCAATGATCAGGAGGGAAGAATTTGAGGAAGTGAGCAAGATTTGATTGGTACAAATTTCCAAAATTCTTCCTTTTCGAGTATTTTTCTTAAAATCCTAAGAAATTTGTCTTCTTGGTTGGTAAATTAAGTGCATTGAAGCCTTTTAGTCACCGACTCCGATTCCATTTGCATGCCTCCGGTGATCTACGGCACAGACTCATCAACCCTCAAACGCGCGTAACACGACGAGACCCAGTTCGTGATTTTGGAAAAGAAAGCCAACTTCTGTAAGAGAAGAGTGAAAGAAGGGAAATTTCTACAGTGGGTCGTGAAAAGTTTTCATCTTTGATCGAAGCTTAGCCATGTCGTTTTCGTTCTTCAAGCCCTCTCGGCCGAAGACGCCGCAGGATGCGGTGAAAGCTCTCAAGGACAGTCTCGTGGCCCTCGACACCAAAACCGTTGTTGAAGTTAAAGCGCTTGAAAAGGTCCTTTCATTCCCCCTTTTTTTCCCCCCTTATTGCCTTTAGTTTCGGATGTTTTGCCCATTTGATGTAATTTCAGATTTTGGTATTGCTTGGATGAGGTGGATTATGGTTTTTCAGCAATTGTTCCTGTCTTTTGACTATTTGGAATTACGAATTGATGTAGAAATGGAAACTTGGTAAGTGTAGTGTTGATCATTTGATTGGATTTTGCAATTAGCTACTTAGATGCTGCTGAGAGTATGGCTTTCCGTTAATTGAATATACATTCGCATTGTATTCACACAGAGTATGGTGTTGAGGAACTCCTAACAGTAACTGAAAATGGCTGTTCAATAAATAATGTAGAAGATACTGCAATGAAAATTATGGTTGAATTCCACGTCTTGCTTGCATGATATATAGTATGGCCACTAGCTTGTAATTGAACATGCGGTTTATTTTTAAAAGTTACACATCTAAGTGAAACCTTACCTGGGTATGATCTGCACTGAACGAAGGTTCCAGGAAGAAAGTTGAGAGACTTTAAGCCTTTGACTACTTCTTTTCTCTGCAAGAAGTGGCTGCTTTAAGACTTTAAGTTTGTAATGGATCTAGGCATTTGCTGTAGTGTTAGAATTAACCTCTGGGTCACCATTTAGTCCCAGAAAAACAATTCACGTTTGACTTGTCATTAAGGAGGACGATCACATTACTTGAGCATAGTTTTTATCATTTTAGATTCCATGTTTGACAATATATCTCTGGGTATTCAGGTTCTCTTACGTATTTAGTTTTGTTGGCTTAGGCTTTAGAAGAAGTTGAGAAGAATTTTGTCACATTGAAAACTATGCTTTGTGGAGATGGAGATGTTGAAGCCAATGTGGAACAAGTGTCACAGTTAGTGCTTGAAGTTTGTCAGGAGGATGTTCTTACTATTATGCTTCACAAGTTACCTAATTTGGGATGGGAGGTACATTTAAACTATTGGCACATTTTGGGAGGGGTTGACATTGCTTGAGGTACATAAGCATAACTCTTCTTTACTGCTCTGTTCCTGAATGTAGGCACGAAAGGATTTAGTTTATTGTTGGTCAGTATTGTTGAAGCAGCAAGTTGAGTCCAGATATTGCTGTATAGAATATATCGAGAACCATTTGGAGCTACTGGATTTTCTGGTCGTATGGTAAGCTCAGAGTTGCCCTCCTATTGTCGTATTTCGGTTCAATGTGATTATCTACATGCCTTCTGAGTTTCACATCCCATCACAAGCATTATTGAATGTCTTTCTTTTGGATATTAAGTGGTATATATAACCTGGAAGACTTTACTTTGAATGATGATATGGAAATTGCTGGAGACAATAGCACAATAGCACAGTGTTAGAAGTGTCCTACAACTATATTTGATGGGCTAAAGCCCATTATGTCTAAAAAGCAATTTAATATGAGACGCATAAGCTATTTTCTCTGCACACAGTTGGCTATCTTACCATTGTTTTTTCTAAGAAGAAGTTAATCTCTGAGCTGTTTCTATGTTTTAGAAAAACTGTGTGAGAGAAGTCATCCTTGTCAGTCTCAGGTTGTTTGAAGTTCATTAGGATGATATTGCATAAGACTTACTTTTCCTCTTTGAAGCAGTTATGATAACAAGGAAATTGCCTTGAACTGTGGTCTTATGTTGAGGGAATGCATAAAAGTTCCAAGATTTGCAAAGTAAGACATTCACTTTTTCTTTGTTTTTGTAGTTCTTGCAAAGTTACATGCTCAAGTTCATGCTTCTGTGAAAATAAAAGCTGAGGTTATTTGTAGTAGAAGCTTTGGTATGTTGTTCACACGATTGATACTTAGTACTGGAGAGCATATTATAATAGATCCACGGGACAGGCATGCAATTTATTTTTCTTGTGATTCTTCTTTTGTTATACATAAAACTCAATTCGGTGAAATCTTCAGCTTTTTTTTCATGTGAGGTTGGGTATGGGGAAAGCTTGAATTATGTTTGTATGCTGACCCAAATACAAGAAATGAAGGATTTATTTCATACATCTATTTATTTCCTGTGGCCATTAGATGGCCTCAGATTTGGTACTAGGTTTCTTCTGTGAAGTGCACCAAATCAGTTTCATTGGCAATAATGTTGATTTGATTCTTGGTTGGTACTTATCGGTAACTACCATAAAGATACTGTTTGCATTAGGACTGCTAGACAACTCTGCTGATTTGTTGCATTGGATCATGTTAAAATATCTTTTTCTTATATAGCATTTTGATGCATTTTAAGTCACAAAGTGAACTGACTTGAGAGAATTGAAACTGGGGATAATTTAACATAGCTACCTTGTAACTTTAGTTTTTTATGGATATTCGTTTCTGGAAAACTTTTATATTTGAGAAGCCTTTAAGTTTCATGCATTCAGTATTTATAGTGACTTTTCAGATACATTTTAGAGTCTGCAAGCTTCGAGTTGTTCTTTAAATTTGTGGAATTGCCTAATTTTGATGTCGCATCTGATGCTTTCTCTACTTTCAAGGTCAGAGTTAAAACTAATGCTTCTATGGCGTTGAATCTCAAATTACACTTCCATATGTTATTCTCCTTCACATGTTAACTAAAATTTGCCAGGATTTGCTCACTAAACATGGTACTGTGGTTGCTGAGTATCTTACTGCACATTATGATGAGGTATGATTTTTGAAAGATGTAGACAAACCAAACTTAAGTAACTATATAAGCACAAACTAAACGTAAGTAACTAAATAAGCTGAAACTCAGCAAGATCCATGTTAATGGACAGCACCGTAGTCATCTGATTCTGATCATCTAGGTGATCATGCACCACCAAATTTGTTCACCTGTATCTTGCAGACTTGAAGATTGATCTGCTTTGCATTAGATTGACCTGCTTATATTACATTTTATTTGTATTTAGATTCTTTTAACTTGTTATTATGTTCATGAGAAGAATGTTTAAGAACCTAATAATGTGCAATATTGTTTTCAGTTCTTTGATCTATATGAAAAGCTCTTAACATCTACCAACTATGTGACAAGAAGGCAGTCATTGAAGGTTAGTATCTTTTATAGTTTTTATATCCTTTTTCTTGTTATTTTCTTCTGCAATTGAAAATATGCTCTGCCCCAATGGGTTTAGGTTCTCTCAGAATTTCTTCTGGAGCCACCAAATTCCCATATTATGAAGCGCTATATTTTGGAAGTTCAGCACTTGAAAGTGATGATGACGTTACTTAAGGTATTATGTCTTCCTTTCTCCATACTATTCATCCGTTTGACTTTGGTTCTGAATGAGCCTGAGAATACCGAAGAACCATACCAGATTGAGTGTAGATTTGTTGGACATTTTTATACAATCGCTTTAGTTGTTATTTTGTATACTCCTGAAAAAAGCATCCGATTGTTTATAGTTCATTTTGCTTCTTTGAGCAGGACTCGAGCAAAAATATTCAGATATCTGCTTTTCACATTTTCAAGGTTCTGGAATCTCACCCTCTTTCTGATTCACATTCCATGCATTATCACCATGATGTAGTAGTTGAAAACCTGAGGAACCAGAGACCTGCTAATAACTATTTAACTCTTCGCGTAGTTTGCACCCTCTCAGTTGAATGTGGGGTGTGGGAAGTAGGGATATCTACGCACTTTTATTTGTGAAGATACTTATATATATTCCCGAGTCTGCGATATCTTATTGCATACAGAAATTCGAACTTGAAACGTCTCAACAGTCATGATTCCCTTATATGCTGTGTTGAACAGATATGGAAGAATTGTTTTCATGGTTCCCCGAAATTATTTGTTTCTACGCACAGGTTTTTGTTGCTAACCCTAACAAGCCACGAGAAGTGAAACTGATTTTGGCAAAAAACCATGAAAAGTTGTTGGAACTACTTCAGAATCTTTCTGTGGGAAAAGGCAAGTTCTTTCTGT
The DNA here is from genome assembly GCA_027563595.1 of Erythroxylum suave. Classification (NCBI taxonomy): domain Eukaryota; kingdom Viridiplantae; phylum Streptophyta; class Magnoliopsida; order Malpighiales; family Erythroxylaceae; genus Erythroxylum; species Erythroxylum suave. The sequence continues at coordinate 26,221 of JAOSBN010099396.1, forward strand.
TGACATCTTGTAGACCCACATTGTCTCTCCTATCCTCCATTGAACTGTTTTCTCATGTGGTCATTTCGTTTTTTTTTTCTTGCTATTCTCTTTTAGGGTCCGAGGATGAACAGTTTGAAGAGGAAAAGGAACTGATCATGAAAGAAATCCAAAGATTATCTAGCCTGCCAATCCTCGACCGTTAGGTCCTCGTCCTATCTTTGGTCCATCCTTTCCTTGTGAGATCTTGTTTTTCAGGTTCTTGCTAAATTCCATTGAAGAAATCAGAAATCCAGAGCCCACTTCATACAAAATATCTGGCACTTAACACCAAGGAATAGATAGTAAGAAAATTACACCCTTGTAACCCAGTTTTCTGAAGAGGCCTGAAGTAGATGTTGTGTGTCTATGCAAACTATATTTTGTTTGGAAGTGATGAGAGTGATTGAATTAACTTAATTATGAGCAATGAATTCCTGTTGCATCCTGTTACGGAGAACGATTTGTTCTTTCGTTCGATCCCGACGGATTTTCATGGTCATAGTCAGCTTCACATCCATTATGAATTCTGCAATAACTCTTTGGATTGGGATTTGATGCTAAGTTCCTCTCCTTTTCCCTTTCCAACTTCAAACATTTTGCTATAATATACATTATTGCATTTCAGTTCACATCCTGCCCTTTAAGAATGGTTTAATTGATAGATTCTGTGTATCAATTCAAAGGTAGCATCAAAGTTCTGAGCACCATTTGCTTTCTACCTTCGTTATTTGCAGGATTTAGATATATTGCATCTATAAATATTTAGATCTAGTTATTTTGAGTATAATTATTATAGAAAAAAATATAGTTTTACTCTAATGGCAACATTAGAGATTGCATCAAGTTGGTTTAGATTTGATTTGTAAAAATTAATTAGTTTATTAATTAATCAATCGATTTCGTAAATTAATCGATTTGTATAAACTAAAATAAATCAATTAATTATCATCTAACAATTTCACTTCTTAATTAAGTTTCAAATTAAGGATAATCTTTTTTAATTATATTTCAAATTATTCAAATTTTTAATTTTTAACAAATTTTAAATATTTTATCTTATTAATTCTAATTTAGACGTTATCTTTGAAATATTTTGTGATCGGATTCGGGCTCGGGTCGAAGTCGAGGCCCGTATTGTTGGTTCCTTATATGCCGCTCTTGGCCTATAAGAATATGAACATGTCTAAACTTCCATCAATAGGTGTCTTTTGCCGTTTTACGTGTCTTCCACAACTCTCTCTTCATCTTGTTTCCTTAAAAACCCCCCAACGAATCCAAATGAATTTCTTTAACTCCGTCTTCTCCGACGATCCCACTCCACCGGATTCCCCCACTGCCGACTCCACCAACTCCGCCACGTGGTCCTTCGGCGGCTTTATCCAATCTCTCGCCGACACCTATCGGGGTGACTTGGAGGAGCTAGGATCCGGCCTGCGTAAAGAAACTGCTGTCCTCCGGGAGGTCGCTTCACGAGCGGTAAAGGACCTCCCCGATGCTCTCGAAGCCGGCGCCTCCGTCGCTCAGAATTCCCTCGAAACAGTCGGCAAAGCCGTCGACGACATTGGCGCCACCGTTTCGGCTTTGATCATCCCTAGTGGTACGGGCTCCACCCTCGAAAGAATCGATCTTGATGATCGGGATCGTGAACGCAACAGCTCCGACATTGATCATAGCCGGAGCCAGCGTTTTGACGTGAAACGGTACAGTCGTTTCGATAATCAATTACGTGCAATACAGTGTAATTGGGATACTTATGGAGTAGAACCGGAAGACAAGGTGGAGTATGAGAAATGGAGAGCTGCATTTTGGGTTTTGGAACAGAGAATGGAGGAAGTTTCGAACTTGATGAATGGGAATGGTGTAATTAGGGAAATCTTTGATGGGTTGGTGCCTGATAAGGTTGATGAAGATGGGTTTTGGAGTAGGTACTTCTATAGGGTGGATAAGCTTAAGCAAGCTGAGGAGGCAAGAGAGAAGCTTGTTAAGAGAGCCATAGCTGGTGAGGAAGAGGAGGAATTGAGTTGGGATGTTGATGATGCTGATGAAGATGATGAATCGAGTGGAAATGTGGAGCTAGAGAGGAGGAAAGTTACTGATGAGAGCGATGAGGAGGTCAAGAGTAAAAAGGCCATTGATAGGGGTAATCCTAACGTGGAAGAAGAAGGTAAGTTTGATAATGAAGGATCCAGTAAAGATAGTGATCTCTCACTGGTCTCGAGCCAGTTGTTGGAAGAGGAGGAGGATCTTGGTTGGGATGAGATTGAGGATGTTGGGAACAAAGAGCTAGTATTTGGGGGTGGAACAAGTGCAAGTGGAGTTGATTTGAAGAAGACTAAGTTGAGTGTTGCAGAAGAAGATGAAGATTTAAGCTGGGATATTGAGGAGGATGATAGTGAAGCTGTGAAATCCTGATCAGTATGATCGTTATCATTTTTTATATGTTTTTACTGCCTAGTTTACTTTGTAGTTATTGTTTGTTCTGTATAGATTTCTATTCTGTAGAATTGAATATTTATTGATAGTAAGTAATTGTATTCATATTACTGTTATAGCTCAATAAAATGCGCATTCATTGCAATGTTAGTTCTTGAAAGTTGTCTAGTTTTCGATTTTCTTGTCCATAATTGCGTTCTTACTTCTTGACTGATCTATGCTGGTCTTGAGTGTTCTAACCTTTTGATTGCCAAGCATTCTTGAATGTTGATCTTTTACACTATGCAAAAATTTCAGCTGACTCTTAGCAGGGTTGGCAATAGCTCAGGCCGGATCAGTTTCGGACTCAAAATATTTTTGTTTATGGCTGAGTTCGGCTGAAATTCAGTCAACTCAAACGTTATCCGTTGATTTCGGAACAGTATGGATGCGGATCCTTTTTGTCCACCGACCTGTTGTGGTAAACAACAAAGTTAAAGGGTATAGAGATCTCAAAATGGTGGAGAGAGAGCAATACTAGGAAACCTCTCGATTACACGATTCATTTGAGCCCACTTCAGATTGATGGGGCTAGCCATAAAAGCTGTGTCACTGATAGGTACAAGAGCATGTGGTTTATCGGAACAGTACAAGAAATCCTGGCAATTACATGATTCATTTGATGCCACTTCAGGTTGATGGGAGTAGCCATAAAAGCTTTCTGTGTCATTGATAGCTATAAGTGCATACGGGTAAAAAGAGTCTCTTTACTGATAAAAAATAAGGTTGTATATTTTTAAGCTGCCTTAAATCTTATCTAACAGCAGAACTTAGGGATGATAACGGGCAGTTCATGATTCAGATTGAAGTGTTTTTAATGAGCTGACCATAAGTTCAGGTTCAGATTCAATATTAGACAGCCTGTCTTTTTTTTTCATAATTACTCGTTTTGCTTAGAAGAATTAAATCTCACTCAACAAAATTTTGAAGTTTGATACCCACTCAAATGGAATCTCACTCAAGTTTCATCAAACACGTTTCAAAATTAATGGAATTCAACAAAATTTATCAAATCCACAATATCAAATTTAATTTATTAATTTCCTCCAAACTAAACCGTACCTTAGTTTTTTGTTTGCCTTAACTAAAACAACCAAAGCTCTTATTTGATTACATAGCTTTTCTGAGTGTCTTTCACATTCAACATCAGAATATAGCAACCAAGAATCTACACCATTCTAACATTTGCTGGCTCATCATTTACTATGCAGAGCTATTCAGGAAATGAATCACAAACAGGCGTATGGGTCTACCGAAACACAGAACCATTATAGTGATGAACAATTTGCAGAGTATATCTAACTACTACAGGTGATAAACGTAAATACAAGTAGTAAAGAAGTTCAAAAAAGTAGTAAAAGCCCGTTTAATACAGTTATAGTCGCTTAAAAGTCTCCAACAAATCATTCATTTATGTAAATTATTTTGCAGCTTTAGTTTGCATGATAATCCAGTTTGATGACTGTTATCTGTACAATTAATTGTCTGCACTCCTCAGCACGCGCATGATGGAGAGGAACAGGTTCAAGATGTCCAAATAAAGTGCAACTGAAGCCAAGATATACTCGTCGTAAGTGTAGCGCTTGATCAAGTTATCAGTGTCGTAAACTATGTACCCGCTGAAGATCAATGCACTAATACCACCGTAAACAGCAGTAGATGTTGAGCCAAGAGGGAAGAACACCTGCAACAATAGAGTGAATCAGTAACGTCAGAGAATTAACGTTATCTCACGGAAAATGTTAAAATGTCAATCACAGAACTGCCCGTGCGGCCCTTTTGTTGATTTCCCACTTGCTAATACAATCCAACAACTGCAATACATTCATTGAGAACTTGCAGTCGCAATAAGCATACTCGTAAATCGTAATCATAAACTTTAGCATTTATCTGGGTTGGAATTCTTGTTGAACGTCTAGAAACTTCAGTTGATCCAGTATTTTCATGGATTCTAAATCAATTGATGTATCCAAACCTGGATGAAACTGCTGAGGATCAGAATTATGAGCCCAGTGAACAAAATCGGTCCAAGGAAGCTGAAGTCCTGACCCTTCTTAGCAGCCCAGAAGGTGTATCCAGTTAGGGAAAGAACCACAGCCGATGTAAGAATCAAGGCTTCAAGTACAATTTTTCCTGAATCACATACAATTCAAATAGATTATCAGAGACAGAACTACAGAAACTCCCACTTTGCAAAGATCCAAAAACAGACAAAGAAAACGCAAGGACACACACCGTCTGTATTGGCACAGCTTGCTCCGACGAGAAAACTCAGTGACACGGTGAAAACTCCAAGAAGGATAAGATTCACTGGATGTTTCTGATGATACGCGTGCAAAGCCATAACCACTGCAACAATTTCGATTCGTAATTTAGGGAATCAATTGTCCAAAACCCATAATTGATTAATCGTAATAATCACTAAATGCGGAGAATAACATGAAAAACGAAAAAAAAAATTCAAGCTTTGCAAATAACCACATACGAAAACAGAAAATATACAGAAACCCTAAACTTAATTGTACAAACGCATAATTGATTAATCGTCATATGATACGAAAATGAAATCAAATTTCAATCTTTAAAAAAACCCACACTAAAAAATGAAATGAAACACAACAAAAAGAAGGGAGATCTGGAAAGGACAAAGACGTACAGAAAAAGGGCAAGATGCAGAGAAGCAAGAGCAGGCCCGCGCTGCCTCTTAGCAGGTCATTGATAGGGGCGTAGAGGACGGTGATGGCCGAGACGACGGTGGTAAGGACGAGCTGTACGGAGAGGATGCTGTAGACCTTGCGGATCAAGCCCCATCGGAGCTGGTTCTCGCCGAGGCCCAGACCCGGGTACAGCGTCTCGCCGTTTCCGGTCTCAAGGTCAATGTCCTTGCTGCTCACGTTCTTGAATCCGTACATTTTCTTCGCTACTGTACCAAAAATATCTCTTTGTTTCCTTTATGTGAATTTTGGATTCGGTGATGTCCAAGTCAGGAGAAACCACCGAAGTTGGTATGTCTTGGTCTAGATCTAGAGAGACGGCTGTAGTTGTTTTGGAATTGTGACAGGCCAATCATAAATTAGAGTGTGGGGTCCACAAGTAAAATAGTTGAGCGTAAGCCAGTTCATCTTTTTTTTATTATTGTTTAATTATTATTGGTGATAATAACGAGACTTAAGGTGTTCAATCCAAACTTAACAGACTCAAAATTCGATTTAAAAATAAAATTATTTTAATATTTTTATGTTAATTTTTTCAATTCGGATTCGAATTTGAAATAAAATTGGATCTCGATTTAAAAATTATAGAGATAAGGGTGAATTAAAATTATAATTTAATATTTAAAAGTTATTATATATAATAATTAATTTTTATCAAAATAAAAAACAATAGGCTATTTTATGTCTATTTAACAAATTACTAAAACTCTTTTTAAATATTAAACCATATAATTTCCAAAAATGATTGTGGTTTAAGTCAAATAGTAATAAGAAAAAGTTGCAAATAAACCAAACGTGATTATATTGCAAAAGACAAGTTTAATAACAAATTGCAATTAGAATGATAAGGCATTCCCGACCCGACCCGACCCGACCCGACCGGTCCGGCCCAGCTTGGCTTCAAGTAAAATGAAATTCCACTGTAAGTAGGGGACTTTGGGCCAAGCTTGAGCTCAGGCTCGGTAGGGCGGTAGTGGCCCGAATAGACCAAACTGGTTCGGTCAAAACACCAAAATGACATTGTTTTTAACCCACCAAAATGACATTGTTTTTAACCCGCAAAGCCCACCCGGGCCTAAATCTCAGACTCATCATAATCTGAAAATCAGTACTGAAGATAAGAAAAACAGTTATGGGACAGATCGAAACTCAGCAAATGTAACGGATTATAATCTTCGAAGGACAACTGAAAACAGGAACAACAGTAACAAGATAGATTGAAGCCATATAATCATGCTTCTACCTTATGCCTTTTAGTTACAATAAGCCTAATTAGCCACAAATCGAAACAACATCATCCAGAAATGCAGAAACACATACAATACACACACACCTACAAATTCTTTACATGAAAAGGAAACTCAGGCCCCCCCTGGAAATGAGCAAGTTGTTCGTGTAAACATAAGATCGAACTGGAAATAAGCAAGTTGGGTATCCAGCTTCCTTTTTTCCAATATCCAGGTTTCTTCTTCTGATGGTTAATTCCCTGCAGATGATTCACTTCAACTCTTTCTTTCCGTCTGAAGGTAGTGATTAGGAGAAATGAGGCTCTCCACGTAGATATCAGTTTCGTATGCAACACCAGCCGGAACACCGTGAACATCTAAGAACTTGTACGCATCGATTCCAAAATCATACAAGAGTAATCTTCCATCCATCAAGATAAGAGCTTCTCTCCTATTTGTAAAACACAAAGGCTTCATGCAAAAGTAGGGAAGACTGATTGCAATCATAGTCCATGATTCTACCACACCATACTCTTTCATTATCCAGAATTTATTATTGATATCATAGCGGCTATGAAGCGCACATAGTTTCTCACCGTGAACACCTATCGCAATTCTAGAACTAGTATCAAGAGTATCTGGTACTAAAATATCCCGAAACACTTCCTTCTCTAGATCAAAGGCTACAACTAGATTTTTAGGTTTTTCACCTTCCTTGCTATAAACTGCCCAATGAATTGATCCATTAAGAAGTACGCCAGACTCGTAGACACTATTATTATAGGGGAATTTCCCAACTATTCTCCAAGAGTCCGTTCTGAGTGAATAAACACTAACAACAGAACCACTCCCAATCCTCACAACCTTGTAATCATCACCAGTTGAGTCATAACCAAACCCATGACAGAAAAGATGAGCATCACCCCCAAGCTCAAACGTGAGTGCCTTTTCAATTCTCTTAGATTCTCTAGTAGACGGATTAAACAAGAAAAGGGTATTCTCATTTGGGGCTATACACAACAATCCATTGCATGAGCCCACAACATCAATCCAATATGACCTCCAAGCATAATCAAGCTTCACTGCTTGAATCTCAGGAGAATCATCCCTGCAACTACCAATTGACCCGTATTCCGCAGAATAAAGATTTTGACAGGACATAATCAGTCTCTGTCTACTACACTCTACTGCTTTGTTACGGCGAGCGAAACCCAGATGGATTTTCGCGAAATGAGTGCTAGATATCATAGAAAGCCATGATTTTGATACACACCTGAACTTACAAAGAGACTTCACCGGTAATCTGGAGAGTATATCGACAACGAGTTCTCGAGGGAGGGTTGGCATCGGCGCTTCTGCTTCTTGCTTGAGGTCATCTATTGGGCATTTGCTGTTTGATCTTGCTACCAATTCGCGATCTTGCTCCATTTCCTTAGGAGATCTCTAATGGCGGATTCAAGATTCAAGAACTCGTCACTCAGCTAAGAGAGAGTATGGCGTCCTTTTCAGTTTTTCTCTTTTAGTTTCATTTCTCAACATTATCTATCTACTGAGTTTGTTTTAACAACTTTGTCTTAGTTTTTCTATATTTAAGTAATTGAATTCTCAATATTATCTTATCTACCGACTTTCTTATTTAAACTGTTTTTATTTAATTTTTGAAAATATTTACATATATTGATTCGATCTAATTTAATAAAATAATATTATTTAAATTAAATTTATTTTAAAATCAATTAATTTATTTTAAAAATATTATTTTCCAAACAGTTATTAAAAAATAAATTTTATCATAATTTCTTGTATTTAAGTCATTTTTACATATAAAAATTGTTGATTTAGTTGGTAATTTATAAAATTATTAGTAATTTTAACCCCAATTGGAGCAATTTAGTTAAGATTGTAAAAATGAAATGATAAATTGATTTGGAATAATTTGGAATAAATTAAATGTGAATACATTATTAAAATTATATATATATATATATATCTATAATTTATTTAAAAGATATTATAAATTATATATAATTAATAATTTATAACATGTGAATAAATTATTTAAATTATATATATATATTAAATTTAAAGATAAGGATAACGATGAATCCAATCAAAACTTTGACCCTTTGAATTCTAATTCTCACCTGTCAACTATTAGCTATCAAATCACACGGAACTCATCCACTTGGAATTTTCATTCTCGTTTGGAACGAGTAAAATTAAAAAATTAAAAATAGAAGATATTATTATTTCAGCGTTATCGTTAACACCTAATTCTATGTAACGTAATCAAATAAGGTTGGTACGAGTGGTTCATTAGTTTTTTTTTTTTTTTTTTTACAAAAGACACATAAAAAAATCAAAACAGCTACACCTTAGGATAATCCCCGACGATAGACCATGCCTGAACTATCTTGTCGCACTCACCACCATAGATCTGCGGGGACTGTAATTAACACGTGCAGTCCTGGACTGGTGAAAGCAGCTAGGGCGCCCATTTGGTCAGCACACTAATTCCCTTCGTGATAGGTATGCTGCAGTCGAACTATCCATTCTCGCTCCAAAAGGTCCCGTATGCTCTGCACCAAAAGACGATCGTTAGTCAAAACCTCGACAGCACCAAAAGATGATCATTAGTCAAAACCTCGACAGAATCTAAGAGAATGTTGATAACCTCCAGGGAATCGGTTTCCAGGACGACATTGCGGAACCCCTGATTCCATGTCAAGCGAAGGTCGTCATGCACCCTATATAACTCTGCCTTTAGAGGCATGCAAGGACCGACATTGGTCATAAAGCCTCCACGCCAATTCCCTGAGCTATTTCTAAGTAAACCCCCTACCGTACCCCGACCTGTCCTGTGATGCACTGACCCATCAGTATTTACTTTAATCCATCCCGTCGAAGGTGGATGCCATTAGATTGCATGACTGATGGGTAAACCCCCACTCGAAACCACTCGTCCGGTGACGTCCTGCGCTTTCGCAATCCAAATAATGTAGTTCATGACAATGTGGAACCCCTCAACTAGCCAGATAAAATTCGGATCAAAGATAGATCGATTTCGCCATTGCCACAAGAACCAACAAGTGACTCCATAAAGGGAGGCCCAGCTTTCGAAATGAGTTTGGAATTGATTGAAAATATTAGAACTCAACCACGTTTCAGCATCCTGATGGAAAAAATCAGCATCTATCCCCTCCGAGTTGAATTTGTGCCAAAATGTTTTGATCCGGGGGCAATCTCAAAGGGCATGCAAGGAAGTCTCTTCCTGTCCACAAAAAGTGATAGCAACCCTCCCTACTAAGGTGTCTAGCGACTCGTTGGTAATTAGTCAATAGGCGACATTTCGCTAGTAGCCACAGAAATGACCAAATGCGTTGTGGGCCTGCTTATTTCTATATAGCTGTCCAAAGGGAGTTTGGAGTCATTGTCTCCAAATTGACTATGAAGTCATAAGCTGAATCCACCGTGAATCACCTAGATGGACCCGGCCTCCATCTCTTAATCAAAAGTTTTGAGCTCGAGTATTAAAACTGGAGAAACCTATCTGGCCAACACTTTAGGCCTTATGAGCTGACCCAGTATAAGCGAAAATCAGTATAGAAATGGATGACTAAAAGACACCTTCTTATAGTTGAGACTCTCTTAAAACACTTCATGGGCCAACCAAAAAAAAATTGTAATGTTTTGAGGATGTTCAATAATATATAATCTTACTCTTTTTTTATAGACCCGCATGGTTTAAGGATGTTCGATAATATATAGTCTTACTATTATATAATTGAGAAATTATTTTTGATAAACTCATATGTAATGTGATAAAATAATATGACAAAAAGATTATTAAATGAAAATTAATTTTTTTTAGTTATAAGATAATTGGATTTTTGAAAATTAAATCAAAAAATAAAAATTGAACTGAAAAATTAGATAATTAAAAATTTTTACGATTAAACCGGCCGACTAGCTCGATAAAAACAGAGAAGTTGATTGAAACGTTTGGTGAGGATTCCAGTAATTAGTCCCTGCGATTATAATCCATTTGGTGAAATTAAAGTCTGGCAATGTGTTTTTGTAGAATTTGCAGCTAAGATTACATCCTGAGAATTCCCTCTGTTCCGGATCGTATATGTGTATCTTCTTCTCTGTCACCGGATTCCTCTGTTTTCTCCCTTCTTTGGATGGATTTTCAGAGCATTCAGTACAACTTTTCCATCTCTTCTGTACCAGAATGGTCTCAATTGGTTCCAGTACGGCAATTCTTCCGTACTTGGATGCTCACTGTCTTGTTCCTATCTACCAAATTTAACTCAACCAATACCAGTTTCCGTAATCCTGGTTGTAACGACTCCAAGAAAGACATCTGATAGTTCTGATCTCTACCTCAGAACAGAGGTTCTTCTAGTTTATTTTAGAAGGTAATTAATAAGATCAAGCTAGGCTTGTCCTCGACCAAATCGAAACGAAGAATGCCTCTTCTGAATCGAACGGATTAGTAATTTCAGACATGTCATACCAAGTGATGTACTTGACCAGCCAAAACAGAGCATGATAACAGAGAGTCCCTGTTTGTGACCACCTAACAACACTGTGACAGTACTCCGACGAGCCCATTACAAGAACCAATCACAGTGACAATACCCGACGAGCTTCGACCGGAAACTCAGCCTGTGTCGATTTGACGTGCCAAGTTTTCGCAGCCCAAGAGCATAAAAGAACGTGAAGAGGACGAGAGGATCACCGTGTCACCATCCCCTGTCCCGGAGACATAGTTTTAACTGTTTCTTGACAATTCCTTGGAGACCGTCTTCAAACGTTGGAGGGTTCTTGCTGGAATCTTTGTGAGGATGGTAGAGATAAAGATCTATTGGAAGCATGATCTCGTAGCTTGCCAGCGACATCTTTACGCTATTAAAATTAAGAACCATCGCTCTGTTTATGTATCGAGTAGTTCCTTGAGTAAGAAAGTAAGAGGATATGAAAATAGCTTACCGTTCAAACCCAAACTCGATCATACTTAGATAGTCAAAACTCGATCTGACACAAACTAAGTGCGATTAATTTTTTAATTTAAAATTTGAAAATAAAATAATGTCGTTTTATTTGACATATACCCAAACCTGAACTAGTTATAATCTAATTTCTTTTTTCAGAAAAGTCCAAATTCGATCAACTCGACTCGAACATATTAACTTCGAATCAAACAACAACGACACTCAGTGAAAGTTTAGATAGTACACATCCTTAAACCTACCTAGTAGAGAGATTATTTCCGAAGTAGTCAATAAGGCTAACAATTTAGCCCGATTTGACCCACAATCAATGTGCCAAACTTGATAATTTCAATCCAAATTTTGAGTATTCAAGTTTGTTTGATTTCCGGGTTGACAATCAAATTTTCCAACTTACAAATCACAGTAAATATTTTAAATCTGATTCAACCCAATCTGACATTTAGGGATGAAATCAATTTTGATTTTTCAGACTTGACAAAATTCGATTCCCCCATTGCTAACCCTAGAGTCAATGACAAAGGCATTATACATTGATTCAGACAAGAAAATAGTCAGACATGAACGCACCACCTACAATTCCAGTGAGACATAGTAGAGAAACAAAATCTGCCATTCCCAATGAAGAGTCTGACAAGAAGTAGATTTTGTGAGAGTTACTGTCCCCTCTAAAACCACGAACAATCATTGCCTACATCATAATACCATGAAAAGCACATTCAACAATCTGGGAGATTAAAATCATGGACAGATACTAATTAATATGTCTATAGAGCAATGAGAATCAGAACATCTAAGAGCAGACAAGAAAAAACAGAATGAGAAGGACAAGTGAGGATAAAAACCTGAGAGATCTGTTCTGAATGGCTGAAAATATTTGTGAAGATCCTACGTATGTAGGCAGCAAAAACTGTTTAAGTCAGAGAACAAATGTCAAAACAAATTCTAATAGTTTGTGCTTTTATAAATTCAAGCAAATTGATGCAGCCTCCAATCATTTGTTCTTCCAGTTTATGTATTCAATACCTAGTTAATAACATGTGGTGTCCCAGATTGTAAGGGCAATCACAAAAATATCCTTCATGTAATATGAATGAATACAGATTGTTTCTTCTCTTGTTGTCAATCTTTTTGAGACTGTAAAAGACGGGTTTATTTGCTTACTATCAATTGTCTCCATTGCTGTCAATTGTTGCCAATTTATCCTGCGAGATACAATTCCTAGGGCGACATTTCGGACCTGTGGATGATATAGAGAATGATGGTGAATTCACTATAACACCAATAAATAATTTAATCGATCATTGGTTATCAGCTAGATAAATATCACATCAGAGTATTATTTTATCAATTTTTTTACCTCATCAAACACTAGATTGATGAACCTCAGAGAGAGCAAGAGGGTGAGAATGATTTCAGCAACTGGAACACCAACATATCTTAGAGGGAGCATAAACCAACGTAAAGCAAACGCCAATTGTTCTGGTGTGGTGGTTGCCAGGCAGAGGCTTGCACTTTGGAAAATCTTTCAAAAAATATAGACCTAATACTCAGAGCAATGAATACTATATTTGTTCAAATTCATTAGTTAATTGAAAGTCAAAAGCATAACCAGATTGATAACTCTCAACAAATAAAACTTGAAGAACCAAAAACTCGATGAACACAGAATATACAATCTTTCTACTGGATTTCATAAAACACAGGAAAAAGCATCTTTTCATTTTATAGCTGATTTTAACTACATGATATAGCATGGTATGAACTCCCAACAAGTAAGACAGTTAGCAAATCAGCTAGTCAAATAAAATATAACTTAGATATAGAATGAAACGAGAAATTGTTGAACATATCTAATTTCACCAAATTTAAAAAAAATTTCAGGTAAGTGGGCAAAATTGAAGAACAAATTAACCAGTTCGTTTATATGCTAGGCATAATGTACAACTTATTATCTGGACCTAAGAAATTCAAGTATGAGAGCCTGGATGTTTGAAATACTTTTTTCTTTTTGTCTTTCGTCCTTTCCAAGCTTTATGATGCAACTCCAAGTCAACCATAAGAGCCAAAAAACGATAGTAAAATGATTTAAGATGCCACAAATAGAAAGGTGGTACAGGCTAATAAAGATGTACAGATAATATTACTGAAAAGAATAGCAAGCAACTCACAATGAAAGTTAAGCAGGCTGCGGTGCTTGCTACTGACAAACCCTTTCTCGTAAATTGCAATGGGCCTAACTTCAGAATTACATATGAATAACCTGCCAAAGAGACTGGAAGTTTAGGCAAACCCATCATAGCAGGGGGCGGGGTCCTTAACTGCACTAGCGGAGGAGCACCATCTGCACCTAGACCCAACATCACGAACAGAATACCAGAAAGCAATGAAACCCTTCCCAACTGGTCCTATAAGGATCAATATAACTTCGGTAAAAGATCAGCAGTGTAACAGACTACTGAAGAGCATAAGAACATGCTATGGGAAAACCAAATTCCAATTGAAATGAAATCTTTAGGATAAATCAGTTCATTTAGGAGGAACACTGAAAGAACATCAATTCAAATCCTGTCTTTTCGAATTGAGAGAGATCAACAATTCTCGCCATTTATTAGATTCATGAACCCAATTCATTTTAGTGGGATACCCAACACACACACACACCACAAACTTTATCTCCTTCTAGTGAACTAAGATGCTTAAAGTCACAGATTTGATGCTGAGAAAATAAAAAAGCTCAATTCATCAACGAGCAGTTCAAGAGCAGCAACTACATTTTAAAAGTACAACAGCTCTCACATACCATCCACACTTGTCTTGGGAGAATCCATATTGACAGAATAGCAGTAAAGATCACCAGTCCAAAACGCATCACTATGTGTGACCTTGCTGGTAAGACAACTAAAGCTAAGAGCCATACCTGCATAACCAAGTGACTGTATCAACTTAAAAAGGCAAAAACATTTAGCGTCCTCCAAAGTTTGCAAACAGAGACTAGAAGACAGAAACCAAGACAGAAAATGAATCTTACATTAAGAAACTAATCATACTGCAGGCAAGTGACACTGGACCACTAAAAGAAAGTAGTTAAAAGCCGATGAAAATACTGACAAAATATTACAACAATAAGTCAAAATTATACAATAATTAATGAATTGTCATAAGCATATACATATGAACACATGATGATCACGAGCGAGAAGTTTACAAACTTGGGACATTACCAATTTGATTCTAGGGTCCACAGAATGCAGAAACGTGGTGGGAGAAGAAATGAACTGGGCAATAGGACTGGCGGCTGCACCGGAAATCAGTTTAAATATATTATCCGCCGCAAAAGCTCCGATGGGCAACCGGCTAATCCAGCTGTTAGTCTCGCCACTGTTG
>JAOSBN010099397.1:0-11426 GCA_027563595.1 Erythroxylum suave
CAAACACACAAGAACAACAATGGAAATCAAACTTAATGAAAACATACAAAATGAATCCTAAACTAGAACAATAAACACAATTATGTTAGAAAAGACATGCCAATTACCTATAAAAACCTATCCTCATGGACTATCAACATCCCCACACTTGAATCTTTTCTTGTGCTCAAGAAAAATAAATACAACCATTAAATTCTATCACTTCATTTTCACAAAGATCAACATATACAATCCCTTAAATTTGAGCCAACTCAAATATCAAGTTAATGCACATATCATGACTACTTTTTCATTGGTGTACATAAGCAAACTCAAAATTGGCACAATCTCTCAATTTCTCTTAGGTGTTTATGGTTAGTGTTTCGCTCAAACTTCCTATAGGAAACTACACTAACATAGGCTTACTAATACACCAATTCTCCTCTATAAGGATTGCATGCGTAAATACAGCAAAAGGAATTGTTTAGGGTTGTAATGTGGTAAAGGTTAAAGTGGGTCAAAAGAAGGGAAAAAGGGTTAAGCACAAACATCAGCAAAGTAAAAAGCGGATAAAATTAGGATAATCAAAACATATAACCAAAGCATATTCCCAAATCTACCAATATAACCAATATCCTGCACTTATTGATGCTACTCACTTGTTCTTCCTTTTTCTTTTCTTTTCTTTTTCATTTCATTTTTTCATATATATAACTAGCACTCTATACAATGTAGTCCACAGGCAGAAATATACTGAACTTGTCTCGGTAAAAATTTCATACAATCCCAACTAATGTTTTACTTAATACTCTACTAAGCTTGTGAAAAGGGTAGAATAATAGGTTTTAAAGTTTTAAAATTTCAGGTGTTTTCATTAACAAAAGCTTAAGGCTCAATGGGGGTAGCAAGGGATAATCAATGAGTAGGTCATTTAAGCTAAAGGTTAACACAAGAAAGGCCTGGATCATCTCTGTTAAACATGCATCCAGTAAACTAAAACCGATTCAAAGCAAGTTCTGAAGTTAGTAACTTATGGAAGTAACACTCAACAAAGAAATGAATCAACTATAGATGGAGTAATATGGCTCAATCCTCACTTTGACTCAAATGAAGACTCATTATGCATCTCAACACTACCTCATTATTCAAATGTGAATTTGTGACTAAGCTTATGTAACTAACTACTTTTCATCACTCTATATGGTGCACTTTCTACTTAAGTAGCCTGATCCGAGTTCAAGCATTCATTTAATCTAATTCTAACTAACATGATAAAATCTCATGGCAATATTTACCAGAGTGACTCAAATGTGATTCCATTTCTAACACAAAACACCATTGCTGAATAAAGCACATATAATATGCCTAAACATGCATCCTATTCAACAAAGTGTAACCCCACACTTAAAGATCACATTGTCCTTAGTGTGACAAGTCAACCCCCAATTGAGTGAAAATGACATTAAACCAAATAAAAAATGAAAACAACAAAAGCAAAAGAAATTGAAACTAACAAATGATGTTAACCTAACAAAATGTACTGAAGTCAAACCAAAATTAAAGCACTTAGAACTAAAAAAAATACATAGCACACAAACAAATAATATTAAACCAAATACACATGAAATGGAATGCAGTCACGCAAACAAAACAAGAAAATTTAAAAGTTAAAGGGTAAGAAAAGCTTTTCCGATGATGGTGGTGACGGTGATGGTATAGGACCTTCAAAATTGTTCCTTTGACAGAAGTTGAGGAACCTTCCTTTTAAGCTGCGTTGCCTGCTGTGAACCTGCCACATTTAAGTACTGAGTTCATCGAGTTCGGATGTCATCCATTGTTGATTTGTGGCTATTTAGTCGAGAATTGGTAGATATAGGTTGATACCGATCAACCGCTATTAGTTCCCTCGGTTCCTTCACTACTGCTTCTTCCACTGGCTCTGGGGCTGTGCTAGATATGGAGGGTCAGTTTGTAACTGTACTAGCTCCCCTCCTCACTATAGTGCACGTCTGAAGATTTTGAAGTTCCATATATTAGACCTTTACAATCTCAGAGCATCTCAAATAGACTATGTCAAACATGTCATGGGGAGCAATATGCAAATTCTTCAAGTTAACATTATAGAATATGCCCAAAGCAGAAGCAATATAAGCCATCCCAAAAGACGTATTCTTTTTAGTAACCACACTCACTAGTGATCGAAAAATTATGCAGGGTGTGTTGATTTTAAGCTTTCGATCTATGCACCATAAAAAGAAAACTTCTTTAGCTGAGCATTTATTGATTTTCGTTTTATTAAACAAAGTCAGGCACACAAATTTATGTAATAGCAAATTTTTAGCACTCCAGATTAGAGAATTCAGTGCATTATGTGAATCAAAATGTTCTTCACCTATGTAAGTGTTCCAATAAGCATTTACACCAAAATTCGCATCACCATCTATGATTTTTGTATTCGATAAGTTAAACAATTCACGTACGGTAGAGTAATCAAGTTTAAAAACATTTGCACCTAACCTAAACCAAAACAAATCCATTTTAGAATTATACCTAACTGTTGTGAAAAACTTTAAAAATACGGTGGCAAAAACTAATCGTAGACTTTGTACAGGGGTTACCTTTTTCTAGGCTCCACCTTCATTATTGTTTTCCTTTTTTCATCTTCTCCTACATGTTTCTTCCTGAACACATTTCCGGGGTCCTTAATATTTTCCCATCCTTTTTGGAGTTCAGGTTTCTTGATATCTGTTAGGGATGGTGTAAAACGATGATTTTTCTTCAATACCTTGAATGTTAACTACTCCTTTGGTACTCTCAGTATTAACTTAACCCCATCAACATCAATAATCACATGAGTAGTATCTAGAAATAGTCACCCAAAAACCATAGGAGTTTGTGTGTCTTCACTAATATCAAATATGTAAAAATCCGCAGGGAAGGTATATCTATCAATGTGTAGTTGCTCATTCTTTATAATCCCCTTTGGTAGATGCACCATTCCATCAGTCATTTTCACTAATTTCTTAGTCGGCTCTGGCTTTTCTAGACCTAACTTCTAGTTGAATGAGTACGGTATCATATTAATACCTGCTCCCAAATGTGCAAATGTTCAATCCATCTTAACTCTATTTATACTACACAGAATGAAGAAGATCCCTGCATCTTCTTTCGTTTGTGCTACATGTGGACTGTCTTTTGATATATGCTTGTTGACCTCTTCCTTTAGTGATTCCTTTAACATGAGCTTTGTCTGGAGTTGATTTGTTATGTCTGTCATCTTGCTTAACTCCCCTTCTATAGAATTCCTAGCTACTCCACTTGAAGATGGCTTCCACTAAGTAAAAATTTGATGTGGATGTCTAAGCTAAAGTTCCTTAATCAGCTTGCTTACTGATCCACTCAAAAGAACTTCCAATACTATCTATTCTTCTTGTTTGTTTCCATCTTTCTCTCAATGTTTACTTTCTTTTTCCTCTATCTGAGTAATGGCCATGATTCTTTCCTTCAAATTCACCTCAATGTTGTTTGGTAGACCAGCTGCATTTGATAAAGATAAAGTGTTAGCTAGTTGGCCTACCTGAACTCCTAGATTGTGGATGGATGATGCATGATTCTTCAAAATTTGTTCGAATTTTGCTTCCATCCTCTTCTGATTTTTCTCTTGACTTGCATGCATCCTTTTATGGTTCTCCTCTTGCACTGCGAATTCCATCCTCTTATCCATTTTTCTCTCCAATGCGTAAATTTGATCTTGTTGGAATCTTGTCGGTCCTTGTGGTCTTTGTTGACCACTTGCATTATTGTTGCTCCAAGAAAAGTTTGGGTGGTTTTTCTATCCTGGATTGTATGTGTTCAAATATGGGTCCCACTAGCTCCTAATAGGAAACATTTCGTTAAGTTGTGGTTATTCTCCCTACGCAGCTCTCATTGTTCTTGTATTGCCTTGACTGTTGAGGTAGACACTCCTTGCATATTATTTAACTACTTCATCAAAGTCACGATTTGAGCCTACAAAGTAATAACTGAGTCAATAGGTATCATACCTTTTTGGTCCTTCTATCCTTGTCTACTCCTCTAGCTTAACCACAAGTAGTAGTTACTTCCTAACTCCTCTAATAAATCATAGGCTGCTTCCATCATTTTTCTCATCAGTGAACCTCTAGCTACTGCATCAATTATGCCCCTTGTGCTCGGATTCACTCTATTATAAAATGTTTGAAGTAGAAATTCCTTCGAGAGGTTATAATGCAGACAGCTTCCTTAAAGTTTTTTAAATCTCTCCCAAGCTTCATAGAGAGATTCTCCATCACTATGCTGGAAATTTGTTAGCTCTTTAATAATCCCCATCGTCTTTGTCAATGGAAAACACTTGGTAAGGAATGCTTGGGCAAGCTACTCCTAAGTCATTATCTAATATGAATTCTAAGAATTATACCATGCTTTAGCCCGATCTTTTAATGTGAATGAAAACAGTCTCAACTTCACTGCATTATCGGACATTTTGTTGAATCTAAATGTGCCATAGATCTCTAAGAAATTTGCAATATAGGCATTCGGATCTTCGTTGAATAGCTCGTAGAACTACACACTATTTTGCAGAATATTGAGTAGAGACGACTTTATCTTAAAATTGTTTGCTTGGACTACCTGTCTCACCACTCCTTGAGAACTAAACCCTAGCCTCATGAAATCCATGAGTTTCCTCTCCGGTCCTCCTTGCTCTCCTTCTTCATCCATATCTTAATTTGAGAAATTTAGATGCTTTGCCCTTCTTATTTCTCTTTCTTGCTTCTTAATTTCGAGAAATTTGTCTTTTATAGCTTCTTTCGTCCTTTGTGTACTCCTTGTGTTCATGCACCTGTAAATACACAAGGAAAAGTATCAAAAAATCTTAAATCAAAGTAATCTAAATCAGACACGATGCTCAACAATCAATCCGCCAACAACGACGTCAAAAACATATTGATGGTAAAACCTGTCTACTTGTTTTACACTCAAAAGCTCCAAGTGAATGGGTCATGTCTTACAGTTAAAAAAAGTGGATATCAATCTCACAGGGATTGATGCCTAGACACCTCTTAATTTAGTCATAACTTTATTGAAGAAACGAAATTGTTAAATGTGAATAATCTGGAAAATTAAACTAAAATCAAAATTAAAAGACTAATGCAAACAATGGATAACACCACAATTGCAGAAAAATCTAAATTTAAGAATCTAAACCTCAGAGATTACTTTTTCCTTATTTTGTCTCCCTGCTATTTTATTGATTGAACTTTGTCTCACCCTAGATATCTGAATGTACTAATTACCCTCTCTCAAGGTGTAATTATTTGTCCCTAATCGAATTAATGGGAATTGATTGAACGATCTGTCAACCTACTCAATCACTCTACCTATGGGTGATTAGTTGACTAGTCGAGATCTCTCTTTTAACTATTTAATTAACATGATGATTGCTAGTTTATAGGTCGTCCACTCTTGTCATACGATCTTACACGAATTTCATCTCACTCACTCTCTCTCAGATTACAATTCCCACTTCCGTGGGAATTTGCATGATTTCCACGAGCGTGGGAATTTGTCACAAATGCACTCCTCATTTCTTCTATGATTCCCACGTCTATGGTAATTTGCATGATTCCCACAAACGTGGGAATTTGTGACATATGCACTCTTCTTGTCTTCTCGGGAATTTGTGACATGCACTCTTCTTGTCTTCTCTTCTTTGATCTTTTGCTTAACCTCCAAGTTGCTCCCTCTTCTGTCCTACACAAAAATAGTCAATTCTTACCCTCAATTAGCATTAAACACACAAGAACAACAGTGGCAATCAAACTTAATGAAAACATACAAAATGAATCCTAAATTAGAACAATAAACATGATTATGCTAGAAAACATATGCCAATTATTTATAAAAACATGTCCTAATGCACACCTATCATATATCTTGGGGTGTTCTAAGTTGAGTTTCCTATTGTAACATCCCGTTATCCTATGTTAAGTGTTAGGACCCCAAGATACGGGCCATGTGAGATTACTGAGGAGTTAGAAAGTGCATTTTCATACTCATGCATAATATGACATACATACATACACGAATATCAATTTTTTCACACAGTAAATTGATTGTATATGCATTCATTGACATTTTTCCGGGTATAATCGATTTATAAATATGAATTCTGTTATGAATTATGGCTTATTTGTCTTAGAAATTAGATTGGCGTGTATTAAATTTGATTTAGGATTTTTGGTGAAATTTAGGAAAAACTATAGGAAAATTTAGGTATTTTGGACTAGGAAAAATGCCAAGTGGCAGGACAAGTGATAAATGGAAGTAGAATTAAGACTCTATTGAGAGTGAAAGTTTTTCTTGAATGACATTTAGATTTAGTGACATATGTCCTTGAAATTTGGAGACAATTGGGCTAGAAATTGGAGTTGATTGGAATAGTTAATCATAGATCTTAATCTAAAACAATAGAAATTGGACATATGGCAAGTGACATGTGTCACTTGCTATACCATGTCTTTAATCCACGACTCCTTGCTTTATTGAAAGACCAATTACGTTTTTTGTCTTTCATTCTTGCTTTTCTTCTTCATCTATTCAAAACTCTTCTTCTTATCTTCTTTATTCTAATTCACTTCCATGATACTCTCCCTACCATCATCAAAGTTAAAGCTCACTTTCACCTTCACTTTCTACCATAATCTTGCACTCTCTTTCACTCATCACAAACGATTTAACCTCCCACCTTAGAATGGTGATGTACATGGGTAGCAAACAAAGCTAGGGTTGGTGTGTTCTTGAAGGAATTGGAGCTAAATCAAGTAAGTTGCATGTTGATCTTCATGGATTAGTGTATATCGGACATTATGTTGAGTAATTTGACGTTTTGTTTCGAATATGAAATTCTTTATATGTTATCATGGGTGTTAGATTTATAAAGAGATTTCTATCAAAAAGAAATTTAGTGAACTAATATTATTCATGAATTGAGGATGTTTTAAAAGATAATGATTATGAATAAGGGATTTTAAAATATGATGATGTGTGTGAATAAAAGGCTAAAGGAGTTATGTTTTATTTTAGTGTATAATTAATTGTAATTGATGAGTTCATGCTATGTGTTTTTAATTAGGGTTATGGAAGCTATGAATTATAGTTTAAATTGTAAGGGATAGATAGAGAATTTGAAGGTATAAGAAAGGTATTAGAGTCATACCCTTAATGTGAATATTGGTATAATAATGAAAGATGATGAAAGAGTACCTATAAATGCTTGCTTTTGGGTGTTATGATCAATCATAAGTTTTTAATGGTATTTAGATGTCAATGAACTGAAATGGATGCATAAATGAAGAGGTTATGAATTAGACAAGATGCTTGATGATAAAGGATCGCTGATTCTTATAAATGAGGTGTTATGGGAAAATGATGGAATTGCTTGAATGATCAAAAATTAGTTGTGATTGATAAAACCTAAGGAATTGGAGTTTAGGTTTAATATCACCAAATTAGTGTTTGAATTAGTAGGTAATGATGTTGTGTTAAAGATGGCAAATTTTGGAAATTGTGGTGATTATTGGTGTTTGAATTTAGAGACAATTCAGAAGAAGGAGAGGGAAAATTTTGCAGGGCACAATTGTGGCCCTTGCCTTATGATCGTGACTAACAAAAAAGGTTTATGTCACGATCGTGGCAGGAGCAGCATGATCATGACTTGACTACAAAAGTTTTTGTCACGATCGTGGCCCTTACTATGCAATTATGGCCAATCCCAACAGTTTTTGTCACAATTGTGACAGGGATATCATGATCATGGCCAGACCTAAGGGAAAAAAGAGTTATCTTTTGAGCGAGTTATGAGCGAATCAATGCTGGAGGGTTTCCATATGAGATATTTAGGCTTGAGTAGGATCCAGAAGGGACCTTATTGATGATGAATGAGTTAATTAAACTAAGTGAAGAGCACTAAAGACTAAAATTGAAAAATAGCTTAAAGCTCAGAATATGGTAAGAGCCTCTAGCTCGCTATGTAAAATGAGTCATGTATCCCCAACGGATAAGGGACAGTTATTAATGAGCCCAGTATCCACAATGGATATGGGACAATTATAGGTACTCAATCACAACAATAACAATCAAAAGTGAGCCTCATGAGCAATGCATATACATATGAATTATATGATTTGAATGATTGTAATTGAAATGTGAAAGCAAATTGATTGAGAAATGCCAAAGTTTATGACTAAATATTTTATGACACTATATATTGATAAATGAAATTGTGTGAATTATGTGAGTGTATGAATGGTTGTGATATATGAGATAAGAGTGAACCGTCCAAGATGGTTACTCAACTGAGTTTGCAAAACTCACCAAAATTACACGTTGACTTTTCAGGTTCCAGAGAGAAAATATAGCTTCCAATACTGCATAGAAGGGATCTGGTATAACTTTTTAGTAGACAACATGGCTCAGAGGTCGATCAGCTAGGACTTAGGGTTTTAGACAAATTTTGTATATTTCCTCATGTATGTAACATATTCTGTGAATAGAGATGTGTAATCAGATTAGTTTTAAATTTGTACACATTTAGAGGTTAATGTAAAGCTATAATGTACATATGCCATACGACGTATTGAAAGTGAACAAGTTAGCGCACCATTTCCATCAGATACATGCACGTACATCTAAGGGACATACGTATATGCACCGAGCGGGAGTGGGGTGCTACACCTATTCTCCATAAAGGAAGATTATCAAATGGTTTCTCTTTTTCAAGAAAAGATTGTAAAGATTTTATTCTTTACCTTGAAAGAAGAGTCTTAGAAGCGGATATAGGCAAGAGTTATTTGTCAAACCACTGTAAATCAGTTTGTGTTTCTCTTTCCTTAACCTTTTCAAAATTATTACTTTAGAATATTATTGAAATTTATTATTTTATTTCATATTGTCATCTTTTATAGATTATGTATATTAATAAACTAAGTTTGTAAACATTTTTCTAAATTTATCAACATTCAATTAATCCCCTTTCTTAGGCGCCAATGGGGACTAACAAGTAATATTAGAGTGAGTCTTTTAGGCTCTCATTTCAAACAAAAAAGTATAGAAAAATATCATAATGACATGTTGAAGAGCATCATCATCGTCATTCATATAAGAGGAATAAAACATTAGTAGAGCTCCTTCTTTAATGGAAACAACTATCTCTATTGGAAAATGAGCATCAATTTTTTCTTATTGACCTAAAGTGACCTAAGGGACATAGATTCAAATGGCCCTTTTATACCTATCAAAATCATATATATATAAAAGGTCCCAATGCTAAAGGAAGAAGAGAACCTCAATATAAGGTATTAGTTTCCTTGAATATTAGTCCATATACATCTTACTTTATACATTAGGATTCTAACATGTATATAATGTTCATTGATATTATTAAATCTCTCAAAGGTCTTAAATCCATAACAATGTTGAAATGGTAAGAAAAATATTTAGGTTCCTTTCGCGAATATAGGAAGCCAAAGGAACTGGTATATAAGAAGCCAAGGATTTGACATCACTACCATTGGAGGAACCAATTTGATCTCTTCTCACATATAAAATGAGACTTTAAGAGACATAAAAAGAAACAATGCTTCTAAAAGGATAGGACTTAGCTCAAAATATTAAAAGAGGAATCAAGTGAAGATGAACACCTCAATAAGAAACTCAAGAAGTTTTTAAAGAACTTCTATAAATAAAAGCTTTAAGGAAGGCAAGATTAATTCAAAATGCAAATCGTCCAATATTAGCTACTTTGAATGTAGTAAACCTATACCCATATGAAAGAAAAGATATTGTCTACTAAAAAATAATAAACAGTATGAAAGAAAAGATAAAAAGTAGAAAAAAAAGGAAAAAAAATAGAAGGAAAGAACTTAAAGCTCAAATTAGGATGACATAAGTGAATCAAAAAATGAGCATTCGGAAGGAGTGCTAGCTAATATATGCTTTATGGCTAAGGAAGAAGATGAGGTAACATCAAAATCTAATTTGTGTGATAGTGATAGGGATTTTACACATTATAAACAAGTCAAAAAAATTATAAGTCATGAGTAAGAAATGGAAGAAATTATCTTCTAAACTCAAAGAAGTTTAATAATAGTTGGTTGCATGTATGAATGATAATGAAAAAATGAAAGTTTAACTGCATAGCTTTAAAGCTTTCATATGTGTAAGCACTAATGATAATCATATATTAGACACATTAAATCATAAAAATGATACGTTGAAAAAGAAGATCAATGTTTCTTAAGGATTCATTATCCAAATTCATTAGAAGGAGTGAAAAACTAGAAAGCATATTAGAAGCTCAAAAGATTTCAAATACTTGTATGGCATTGAGTATAATTAGGCCTCAAAGAATTATTCATCAAGCCTCTATCTATAACCGGCATTATACGTATAATTATGGTAGATCATTTGACTATCTTATTAGAACATTCAAAACCTTATGTTTAAAAGAAGACTCCTTATTATGCATTTACACATAGAAATCTAATCATTACATTTATGCAATATCATTAGTCATATAACATGGTATTCCATTTATATGGTAAATAAAAAATGTTGATAGATTTTATCTCCTTAAACAAAAATTGATAATTAAACCCAAGAAAGTGCGGGTTGAAAAGGAAACTAATAATCAAGGACCTAAGTTTGTTAGGTTACCTAAAACAAATTAATTGTTTTCTAGATATCTAAAAAAGAGAAAAGTAAATGGTATGTAGAAGTGATGGTATTAATTGAAGTTACTATTTATTGAATTTAGTGTTGTTGTTGAAGAATTTATGCATATTTTTTAATCTAACCACTTTATATCTACGAAATTCTTAAAGATGTTGATATAGGATAAGGAGAAATTATCCCTTATAGAAAATAAGAATGATCATCAGCTTTTCAAAAAAGCCAATTATTAAACCAAATGGGGTAGATAAAAAGAATTTGTTGTTTTTAATGGATTGAAAATTTAAGAAGCATTATCATTAGAATCATATTATAGGTAATGTCCAACAAGGGTTAATTATTAATTTATATTTAAAAATATATAACATGATGCATTTATTTGTTAAATTGATTCTAAATCTTTAATGATGATTTTTGTGTTTACACGGTAAATAAGGAATGAACAATTTTTTTAAGAGGAAAAATATGAACTTTAGTTACTAAACCTAAAAATCACCAAATCATGTGAATTAAGAGTAAGCTTAAAAGCAAAATATAGATAATAGGGATATTGAATTATAACTTATTCATACACAAAACAAGTTAGCCATTTTTTTTACTAATCTAATCAGTAAGGATGTTTTGTATAATTAAAAGAGGATTAGGTATGATCGATTGGGACTCAAAATGATGAGGAGTCTTTAAATATGTTAATAAACCAT
>JAOSBN010099417.1:0-11423 GCA_027563595.1 Erythroxylum suave
AGCTCCAATAAGCCTAGAATTAATTTAATCTCATTATAATTAATTCTAGCTTATTAACTAAATGTCATTCCACTAAACACAATTAGTTGAACTCTTGAACTATTAAATATTCTGAGAACACATATTTTATGTCCAATTGCAAACCTTATTATAGCCATCCGCATAATAAAGGGTAAAATTACCATTTTGCTCTTATGATAGTTTTTCCTTCTAGATCTCTCGTTTTACTTCATATGGTGATTAACACACAAGATCCCATCTTGGTGTTAAGACTTGATGGGTAGTTAGTCCATCAAACAACTGGCACTAGTTTAATCACCCAATCTCCTTAAACCATCTAGAAGTGATGATATCACTATAAACTCTTTATTGGAGTGAATGTTCCCTGATACATGTTTCAATTAATAATTCCGACATGCAAACACTGGATTAATACTCTGTAAAAACCATTCCAATCATATCAAGAATTATTATGAAGCACATACGAGTTCACCACTCATCAAGATTGTGGTTCATAATAAGTGAATGCTTAAGTTGTATGTTTTACGATTAAAGTAACGACCTATTTTATTCTTGAAAACATACTTGATTCCAGATTCATTTAATAATGCCATTATCGATAGTCAACTACTATCTTGATATGAAACTCACCATTCCCTTAAAGTAAACTCCTTTACTTACATGGAGATAAATTACAACACTATAGTCTAAACCATAATTAAGCAACCAACTTGATTATTCAACTGTGAATTTATTAATTTAGATTCTAATAATATACATGTTTCCCATACATCTCTATGTATATGTATATTACTTACAAAAGAATCTAGGTACCTTATGACTAGATATATAATGCTTATTAAAACCAAACTCTTTTATTTTATTAATAATAAATATTTCCTTTACAAAATTGTAACTGAAGAAGATTAAGGTACATGTAAATACACTTGCTTTCTAGGGCACTATATTTACAGAACTCCAACAATTCCATCATCCTGATGTCTTTACAACTCTCTTCGAACTATTGATTTAAGAGTAATAGAGCATTCTACTAATCTCAATTTTCCCTTATATCGTGTTTAATCAAGATATGATCATTAATTAAACCTAATTAATGAATAACCTAGGATACGATCTCTAGAGTCAATTTGGTAGCCGCATTACGAATTTGAAAACGATCAATATAAGTAGTAACCTCACACATTCAGGTTATCTAACCTAGGTTTTGTTATTCCTAACAATTAACGATCATTAGACGTTACTCACAAGTATCAAAAGTAATGATTACGGATTACATTCAATGTTTTAGCAATAGGCTCAAAATGAAACAATCAAAATAACATATTAAGATCATTCATCCAAAAACCTAATCCAATCAACACCAACAACACAAAAATTTGAAAAGAAATTATAACCTTAAAGTGATAAAAATAGCTTGACATTGACTTGGCGTCGAAATTCCCGTTGCGCTAGCATTGGGAAGCTAGCCTTTCATTTCCATCTTCAAGCTCCAACAATCAATTTTAATAGCCTCCATTTATGTAAAAAGATTGAACAAAGAATGACCACCGAAATCACAAGCCTTTCCATTTTCTCTCTATAGCCGCCCTTCCTTTGTTTCTATTGCCACTCCTTGTCACTACAACTTAATGGGACAATTAAATGTTGGAGTTTTGGGTCCATTGTCACTATTTATGTATCTTTTTCTTCTCTACTGCAAGTTTTGTCTTCTCTTCTTCACGCAATTCTCATGCAGCTCTTTTGTTTTTCCCTTATTCTTAAGGCACTTTCTTCCTTTCTCTTTCAGCCCGCACACTATCTTCAACTCTCTATTTCATGATACACCTCTCTTCTCTCTTCTATCTTCACGTTATTGCTCCTTTAAATTAAGCACCGAAGAGAAGATAGATTTTTCCATTTGCTCCACTTGCTTTAAAACTGAAGGAGACAACAAATGAATTTTCCCTCTCTTTTGTCACACTCGGTTTTATTTTACTCCTCACCGGCCCTCCTAGCTAAGAAAAAACTCAAATGAAGCAGCCTCCTCACGTTTTCTTCACTCTCCAGCTTTGGTTCTCCTCCTCTCTTTCAGCTGCCCCTATTTGTTTTTATCTCACTTTAAGACCCTTCAGCAGACTGCTCCCTCTAGCCGAAACACTTCCACACTTCTCTCTTCTTTTATTTTATTTCCATCCCACTAGAAAGTATCAACTAGGTTTTTCCAAAATAAGAATCATGTTGTATAGGTGTACTGTGCGATGCTCCTCTCCTTTCAGCTAGGTTTCCAAAAAAATAAATCATCAGTTGGATAGGTGGCTTACGACTTTTGTCTTTATTCCAGCTGCTATCCGAATCTTTTTAATTTTGCCTCACATGTTTTCATCCCACATTTTTCTCTTCTTTTAACTGCACATCACACACCACTCACTCACATGTTTTTACTCCTTTCTTCATTCCATAAGATAAATGTATAGTTGTTAAACTTTCATGCTAAATCTATGCAAACGTGAGTTGCTTCATTGTTTCTTATTTTTAATTTTGTTTTCCTTGCTTGATCCAATATTTCTCATTCTTGCTCCATAAAGACAAAGAGTATAGAAATTGAAAAAATGGCTTCAATCAGTATGCTTTCAGTTTAGTTTAGTTCTTTAACTTTCAAAATGTACCTAAAAATTAAATATAAATCAAAGTGAGCATCCTAAGCATTTCTAAGGTATTAATCACCAAGTGTAGAAGATAAAATAGATCAAAATTAAAAAACATATCATCAACACAAGGGTAGTTTATATACGTCGTTCCAAGATAATGGAAAAATTCTTAAAACATTCATCAAAAGAAGATACACTAAAATCATCCATAAATGCCTCAATAATCTTTGCAACATATTAAAAAAATGTTTACTATACACCTTTGGAATGTGGCTAGTGCATTACATAATCCAAATGACTTTCTTTAGTAAGCAAACATATCAAATGGGCATGTAAATGTGGTGTTTCACTAATCTTCTAGCTGTGATCAGGATCTAAAGATAACCTGAAAAGCCATTTAAAAAGCAATAATAGTCATAACTAGCCAATCTCTCAAGCATCTAGTTAATAAAAGAAATGGGAAACTAGTCTTTCGTAGAATTTAACTTTCTATAATTAATACATACTCGCCACCCGATTTGCACTCGAGTGTGGACCAACTCACCTTCCTGATTTAAAGCTACGGTGATTCCAACCTTCTTTGGAACCACCTATATTGGACTTACACACTTACTATCAGAGATCGAATAGATGACCCCAGCATCGAGAAGCTTCAGCACCTCCTTCTTCACAACCACTAGTTCAACCTATGTTAAGCTTGTGTTGTAGATTTTGCATCTCCTCTAAAAAAAAGTGGTGCACATAAATTGATGGGCTTATCCCTTGGATATCATTAATAGTCCACCTGATGGCCTTCTTATGTTCTCGTAATATTTAAACTAGCCTTTCCTTTTGATTTGAAGTTAAATCCACTGAAATGATAACGTGAAGAGTCTACTTATCCCCCAAATAGGCGTACTTCAGGTGTGTAGGGAGTGGCTTCAGTTCCAATTCTGGTGCGTGCATATCAAAGGTAATAACTTCTAGTGAGATTCAGATAGTTTTATAGAAGCCATATCATATCTTTTTGGATAGTTTTCTAACGATTCTAATTCGGCTGTCATTTCCATAAGCTCTTCTCCCATCTCAACAGCAGTGTTGGCTTTTACTTCCACATCCCCAGTCAAAATCGTTTCCAAATGATTCTTGCAACTTACTTAAAACATTTCTTGTACCAAAATATCAATCACATCAACAACAACAAAAAACACAATTATAATCAGGAGGATGTTTCATGGCATAAAAAATATTGAAATGAATCATTTCGCCATCAAATTTCATCATAAGGGTTCCTTTACGAACATCGGTCTTAGTTTGAGTCATATTAGGAAATGGTCTCCCTAACAAAATAGGTATCAGATTACATGAAGTGTCATCATTCATATCCACAATATAGAAATCTGCAAGAAACACTAACTTATTCACCTACACTAAAACATCCTCAACCTTACCATCAGGATAAGCATTATTATCGTCAACCAATTGTATAATTACATTAGTTTCTTTCAATTGACCTAAATTCAAAGAATCATAAATTAAACGAGCCATCATAGTAATAGAAGCACCCAAATCTAACATAGCCTTATTGATCACAGTATTCCCAAGTTTGCAAGGAATGGTAAACATACTTGGATCCCGACATTTCGGAGGCATCTTCTTTCTAAATACCACAGACACATTCTCACCCATCATTACTTTTTCATCACCTTGCAATTTCCTCTTGTGTGTACACAACTTTTTAAGAAATTTGGCATACTTTAGTATTTGTGTGATTGCCTCAACCAAAGGTTTGTTGACTTTCAATTTTTGGAAAGTCTTTAATATCTCTTTATCCTTCTCCTCCTTATGGTTTTGTCAATCAGCTCAGAAAAGGTGGAGGATTAGTCTTAACAATATTGGGGCTTTCAAAATTTACCTTTGTACTTGATGATGAATTTTATTCCTTCCCTAATTAGTTCTCGATCTCATCCTTGGTAGCCATTGTTAGTGGAGTTCTTTTAGGACCTTTAATCTTCTTTCCACTCTTTAGGGTTATAACATTAACATTATTTGGGTTCCCCTCGAGTTGGGATGGCAGCTTTCCTCTAATTACGACTTGATATGATTTATCCTTATTGCCATTTGACCATATAGTTTTCCAAATTTTGTATGCTTGATTTTATTTCCTGTTGGGATTGTTGTACTCACTGCTGGGATTGTTATACTCCATCTGAAATTGTTGCAGTTGCAGTTGCTATTGTAGACTTTATTGAAATTGGAGATTGTTAGTGGTAAATGTTTTAATTAACTCATTAAGAGATGTACTTGAACAAGATGAGGAAGATCCTTATGTTACTTGCGACCTTGGATAAATTACTTACCTCGTTTACTCATTGAACATCATTGCGAGTGCCAAATTGTTATGTGTTCGTGGCCATCCACTCAAGTAAGATCTTTGCTTCAAGGGAAGTCTTCTTGCAAAGTTCCCTACCACTCATTGCATCAACCAAACTCCTCTCCATTAGTAGCAGTCCTTCATAAAAATATTGGATGAGAAGTTGCTTCATTATGTTGTGGTACGAGCAACTGGCACTTAACTTCTTGAAACGCTTGAGTACTTGTAAAGAGATTCTCTTTTATGTTGCTTAATACCATATATCTCCTTCCAAATACTTGTCGTCTCTGAGGTCTGAATTTCTTCAAGAATAGCCTTTTGATCTCTAGCCATATGTTTATGCTTCCAACTGGTAAGTCAAATAGCCAATCCGTCACTACATCTTTGAGTGAGAATAGGAAGGTTCTCAACATGATCTACTCATCAATCATCTTGGAAGGCTTCATGTTTACACAAACCATGTCAAGCTCCTTAAGATGCTTATGTGCATCCTCACCTACAAGACCATGAAAATTAGTCAATAAATGAATTAACCCAGATTTTAATTCAAAGGTAACATGTTTAGCAAAATTCAGAAATGTTATGCATAACGGTTTTTAAGTTGAATCGGGTGCAGCCAACTCCCTCAATGTCCTCAAATTTGCCATCGTCTATTTGAATTCTGATTATGATGCTTCTACTATAATTGACCTTGCTTGCCTACACTTCTTTGTAATGTTCTCTTGATCTGTAGATCAAGTTGCTCAATTTCCTTATAAGATGATCTTGTAACTACTATACATCAAAACTCACAAACTTTTAAAATTAACAAATAAAAAAGAAAAAATATAAACAAACATATTCACAAAACACCAACTAAAATCAAATATGAAAATTAAACTACCACACTCCTTGACAACGACACTAAAATTTGACGGTGCATATCAATTGCACTGCAAAATTTACTTGACTCTGTACACTAAAATTTGTAGTTATAGTGAGTCAAGATTAAATCCATAGGAAATGTTTGATTAATTTCTGTAATAGAATTAATTGATGCAAGGAAAATAAAAAAGGGTTGTTTTTGGATTTTTAGCAATTTAGAAAACAAAATAAGAGTAAACTATCAAAAACAAAGTAAAACAAACAATCAAACATGATTAAAGTGTTAAGTATGAGTAATATTTGGTTCTAGGGTCAATCTTAGCCTAAACATGATTACGCATATTCCATCATCTTATTTACACCTATCTTCGAACTATTGATATGGGACTAATAGAAAGCATAGATTGTCCCAAAAAGATTGTGCTTAGGCACCACTTAATTCAAGTTGTGCTTTCGTTAAGGCTCAAATTTAAATAATAATCGAAAAGTAAACTAAATCAAAACAAACTAGCAATAATCGAATAATATAAGAATGGAAATCTGTCAAAAGAATTAATCAAGTTATGGGAGAGGGGATTTTACCTATCGTTAATGCTAATCTAGTCTTTTATATGCTTATAGGGTGTCGGTTCTAGACGATCGTAGGGTTGATTACTCTCTTTCGAGTTATAACCATTCCCTAAATTATAAACCCTAATCGAATTATAGATTTATAATCTCTCAATTCCCAAATTACCCATAATTCTAATTAGTTCTAAAGCTCTCTAATAAACAATTAAGTCTTGCACGGGACCTCTCTCCATGAAATTATGAACTAGATTGATTAAGTGATCAATTAGATTGCCTAACTCTCATTAATCCAATCTAATCATTTT
This sequence comes from Erythroxylum suave, assembly GCA_027563595.1. Classification (NCBI taxonomy): domain Eukaryota; kingdom Viridiplantae; phylum Streptophyta; class Magnoliopsida; order Malpighiales; family Erythroxylaceae; genus Erythroxylum; species Erythroxylum suave. The sequence goes on from JAOSBN010099417.1 coordinate 6,741, forward strand.
ATCTAGTTCACCATTTAGGCTTGTTATCGAAACATGGAAATACATTAATCAATCACAACATCCAAATCAAGGAAACATAATTTAACTAGATTGACATTAAAAATAAAAAAAAAATCCCAAAGAAAAAGTTAGAACATTATGAACAACTCAAAATCCATATCCGTACAACCCATCTCAATCTTACACATTAAATGAATAAAAAGATAAATGGGGAGGAAATGAACCTCTTTTGAATTCCTTGAAATACTAACAAATTCATCATGACACCTTAAATATACAAAATTGAAGCTCAAAATCATTTTCTCACCTAAAGAAAACTTAAAAAACAAATGTTTATGGACTAACATAATTCTTAAGCTAAACATACACTAAACAATAAACTTAACCAGGAAACATATATCAAATTACCTATAAAAATACAATGCAATATACACCTATCAACATCCCACACTTAATATTTTGCTTTTCCTCAAGCAAATATCAAATACATCCAAAAAGATTATCACTTCAATTTCACAAAGATTAAAACATGCAACCCCTCAAACTTTGGCCAACTCAAGTGTCAAGCTACTATACACATCATGAATAATTTTCATCAGTGCATATAAGAAAACTCAACCTATGAAACCATCGCTCAAAGATAGGTATAAATTCAAAATGGACCTTCCTTATGAATATCACTCATTTCTCTCAAGTGTTTGAAGGTTAGTGTTTTCCTCGAACTTCCTATAGGAAACCACACTATCATAAACTTACTAATACACAAATTCTTCTCCATAATGATTACATGCTAGGTTAGATCAAAAGGGGCTTTGTTTTAGGTTGTAATGTGGCTAGGGCTAAGCTGAGTTAAAAAGGTTTACAGGTTTATCATAAGCATTTATAAATTATTAATTGTACAAAGGGATGACAAAGATAAACTTATAAGATATGCACATGGATAAAACTACTTCTCCGCACTTATTGAAGCTACTACATAATATTCCTTTTCCTTTCCTTTTCTTTTCTTTTTTTCTTTTTTACTTTATTCTTTTCTTTCGCTTTCTCTTTCTCTTTTCTTTTCCTTTTTTATAAAAAAGAAACAATGAACAAAAAACAACAACTATACGCAATGTGCTCTTAACTTGTGACTCCACACTAAAATATCACTTAGCACTCTATTAACTTATGATTGGGTAAAAAAAAACACTAGCGTGATGGAAGCAGGGATATGCCCTCAACTTGCGACGGTGTCTATGGGTTCTTCTTCTGACTTTACTGCGGTGGCTGATGGCGATAGGGATGTCGGAGTACTGAACCCTAATGTGCATAGCGGTGGAGTTGTACCACGATCTCATAAGGATTGTATCGCATCCAAGCTGACAACAACAATCGAGATTAATGATGATGAAATTTCTATCGAATCGGATAACGATGGAATTAATTTCTTTCTCACAAAGTCTTTAATGGAGTTACTGAATGAACCTTGGAAATTCTCAGTTGTGGTGAAGGTATTAGGGAGGAAAGTAACGTATGGATTAATATGTAATAGGTTGAAATCCATGTGGAAGTTTTCGCTGGTACCAAAAATCATTGATCTTAAGAACGATTACTTTCTCAAGCAACTCGGGAATGAAGACGATTTGAACAAGGTACTCCTCGGCGGCCCTTATGTTATATTAGGGCATTATCCTGACGTACAACCTTGGTATCCAACCTTTGATTCCTCTGAAGCGCATGCGCCTACAGTCACGACATGGGTGAGATTCCCTGACCTTCCAGTCCAACTATATCATGAGAAATTATTATTGTCATTTGCAAATTCGATTGGCCGAGCCATCAGAGATGATTGCACCACAGTTGATGTGGAGAGGGGTCGTTTTGCAAGAGTGGTTATGGAGCTTAATCTCCTAAAGTCACTAGTGCCCGAATTCAATGTGAATGGGAAGTGGCAAAGGATTGCATATGAGAAGCTCCCACATATTTGTTTTGCCTGTGGGCATGTTGGACATAATAAAGTTACATGTCCGCATGTCGTGCTTGTGACTTCTACTATTAGCGAAGAATCGTTGGTACATGGGACTGTCTCTAATGATCAGTTTGGCCCTTATATACAGGTGTCTAGACGTCGTGCTAAACCTAATTCCCTTGGCATTTCCAAGGAACAGGGTCGATCAGTGTTATGAACTAGGCAAGGGAGACAGATTTCTCCGGAATGACTCAGGTGAAGGATAAAGGCATTGTTAATGATGTGTTTGCATTGGATGTGGCAATAGGATCTCACTTTTCTTTGTTAGACACTGATGATCAGGATGTGACGGCTATTGATACGGGTCCAATTTAGTAAGTTGCACAAACAAGTTCCAATCTGAAACCGAGTACGGCGCCTTCTGCAGTCCGTTGTGGTGATGATGCCGAACGAGTTGTTACCAGAGAGACGAGTAATTTTGGCTCGACTTAGGTTGATCATAGTCGTTCTACATTGCATGCTCAAGGCTTGAGTCCAATTAGGGAATCTACTGAGAAGTTGCCTGATCTGGTCGTGCCCACGATGGCTGCTGCGACAAGTGAGAATGTCATGACTTGCAAGTTATCCTCACACACTTTTTCAGTTGATGTTCCTCTAGATGCGACTATAGCGGAGGACACTTTGGCTATACTGCATGATGACATAGTGGGGGGCCATGTGGGTATAGCTTCATATGATATTGGTGTTTCTACTCAATCAAGAAAAAAGAGGTTTATACAGGAGAAGCATTCGGCGGTTGGCAAGCGACAACCTAAGGGAGCTACGAATGGTGATGCTGGAGGGTCTTCTCAATCCTATTGGTTTGTTGTCTGTGAACGTTAATATGTCTATTATTTGTTGGAATTTTAGGGGGGTTGTGAGCTCCCATTTTGTACTTTTTTAAAGAATTGTCTTGATCGCATAATCCAAACATTTTTATTGTGGTTGAGCCTCATGTCATTGGCGAATGAGTTGCTAAAGTCATTTGACAACTCGAGTGGCCAAATCATTTTTGCGAGGAGGCACAAGGGTTTTTGGGAAGCATCAGGGGGTTCTGGAAGCCAAGTGTTACGGTGACTATATTATCCCATTCTTTTCAGTTTATTCATTTACGGTTCGAGCAGGGAAAGACAATGTTTACATGTTCATCCATTTATGCATGTTTGGTATATACGGATCAAGCTGAACTTTGGAGAGAATTGTATACTTTCAAGCATCGGGTTACGAGGCCTTGGGTGGTGATTGGTGATCTTAATTGTTGTATGACCCATTCAGAGTGGGTTAGGGGTTGTTGTAAGTGATTACTGGCGAGACAAGTTGCTATCCTTCTTAAAGGATTGTGCTTTGACAGATATGGGATTTTTGGGTCCTAAATTTACATGGTTAAGAGTATGTCTTCGAGTTCGGTTGGATAGGGCTCTCGTTAATGATAATTGGTTACAGGCATTTCTGGGATCTATTTTAAAGCATCTTCCAAGACTAAAGTCAGATCATCGACCTATCTTACTAACTATATCTGGTACAGTAGGGACTTCGACTAGACCCTTTCGGTTCCAAACAGTGTGGCCCACCCATCCAGGATTCACTCCGATGGTACAGTAGCACTGGGCACTTGCTGGTTCATGGATGTCGGCTTATACTACTTTTAAGAAGGAGGTGCGGATATGGAATATAAGGGTTTTTGGGGATATCTTGCAACACAAGCATCAGTTCCAGGATCGTCTTACTGAGATTGAGAGATAAATGGATACGCATTGGACGGAGGAGCTTGCAATGAGCCATGATGAGATCAAGAGAGATTATGAGTTAGTCTTTGCCCAGGAGGAGATGTTATGGAAATAGAAGTCAGAAGTGAACTGGACCAACTTTGGGGATAGGAACACTCGTTTCTTTCACTTGTCTACTTTAGCTCAACGACGAGTCAATCATATTTCCACCTTGCGAGATGATGCGGGGAATTGGCAAGAGGAACCAAATGTGCTTATGAATAAGGCAGTGAGTTTCTTTTAGAATTTGTATATGGATGAACATTTGACCTATGGTGGCCTTTGTATGATGCACACATAGCCGGAGATGGATCAGAGGGTTATTTTCTAAAAGCTATGTGAGGTCTCGTTGTAAGAGATAAGGGAGGTTGTCAACACAATGGGCAAGTTTAAGGCTCAGGGACCTGATGGATTGTAGGTGATTTTTTATCAGTCAATAGGAGAGTGTAGGGCCCTATGTTCATCAATTGGTGCGTGAGTTCTTCCGACATGGTCGGATGCCTAAGGGATTTAGTGATACTTTTATTGTTCTAATTCCAAAGGTATCGGACCCTTTAAGATGGCATCAGTTTCGTCTAATTAGCCTATGCAATGTTCTTTATAAGATCATTACGAAACTTATAGTAACCTATAGGCAGCCGTGTATGAAGGAGTTCATTTCTAGTTGTTAGTCCTGTTTTGTACCGGGTAGACAGGTTGTAGACAACATAATTATTGTTTAGGAGGTAATGCATGCCATGCAGAGGAGCACTAGCCGGCAGGGATGGATGGCGATTAAGCTTGACTTGGAGAAGGCATATGATTGGTTAAATTGGGATTTCATAACGGAGTCTCTTGCTTCGGCTGCATTTGACACTACAAGAAAAAAGAGGTTTAGCGACGGAAATTACCGACGGAATAACCAAAAATTCCGTCGCTAATAATGTTACC